>OMKZ01017399.1:3821-18244 GCA_900302535.1 Neoniphon sammara
TTTTCGTTCTTTTTTTTTTTTTTTTTTTTAAATCGTCATTACTGTTTCCATCTCTCCATCTCTGTACTCTGATCTGATGTGCATTGCGGCTGGACTACTGTACTGTATGTACAATTTGGAAAACAATGCAAGCCTGACCACTTCCACATGTGGTCTGGTTCGTTGGCTCCGACTGAGGATTGTCCAGATCTGCCAGTAAACGCATCCTGACATGAACCGATGATTACAATGGAATCAAAACGACAAGTGTGACCGTAGCCAGATTCGCAACAATCAGGTGACCCACGGCCAGTTCCTGGGTACACCCCACCCTCCTCCTGACATTTTTAAAATTGATTAGATGTGGTCTCACAGCTTAATAGTGTGTATATACACTTCTTAATTTGAAGAGCAAGACTATGATTATGGGTTTGACTCCCGCCGGGGCCACCCATGCTACAAACAAACACATGCAGTCACGGTACCGCTCAGCAAGTCACTCTGGATGAAAGCCTTCCACCAAATGTTGTGCTGGGAGGTCGATAGGTTTTTGCCGGGAAAACCACTGCGCTCGCCAGGCTGTTTGAAGCTTAGGTTTCTATTTTGGTGTGTCAAACCCATTCATCTATTTTTACTATCTTTTTCAATGACCCTCATTGCAAATGGAAATGGAAAACGAAGAATGTGAAGTACGCCTGCACACTTTTCCTCCCTTTTCAGGTCAGTGCATCACTCCTCCTCTTAGACAAGGTTGCTAACTGTCCAGGAGGGGAGTGATGCAAGTATCATATAGAGAGGAGACATGCATGTGCTCACACATAGTTAATAGATTTAAGTTGAACAGTATGTACCATATGGCAGATGGGGAAGACAGCTGTGCGTACTGTCTCTTTTACTCACACACACATGCACACACATACTTTGTTGATGAGTAGATTTTTATGAGTAAACATTTTGCAAGACAATAGTGAATGAGAATGCACATGTATGCACCCACATGAGCCCACTCTTACACACACAGACATCGTGTTTTGTGGCTGAAAGTTATGTACTGTGAGATAAATGGGATAAGCACTCACACACAAACAGGCTGGAGATCAATGGTGTGTGACGGGTAAATTGTATAACGGTGTGGGTGAATGTTTTGTATCCTGGTGGTGAATGGGGAAAGCCCAGTAACCTCCAACAGTTCTCTATATGAACAGCAGCCAGGAGAGGAGACCACAGGACACACAGACAGAGGCCGAGGAAAAGAGTAATTGGAAATAAACACACACAAACATGTACTCACACACACACACGCATGCATGTGCACACAAGAACGTGCACACACATGCCTGCAAAAGCACGTACTCACACAGTAGTTTGTATGAGTGCACATGCACGTATGTTCTGAGAGACTCATGCATGTGCACAGTTGTATGCAGGAAACCACATACAGGCATGCAGACACACACACACACACACACACACACACACACACAAAGCAAGGACAGCCTATTGTTAGCCAGTTTGTCCAAGCAGCGAGGATGTATCCAGGCCAAAGGGAAAGTCCGCAGAGCCGATGGCTGAGTCTGCTGTGTGACATCTGGTCTGCATGTGGCTTCAGCCAGCTGCATGGCTACATGTCAAACACACTCACAAACTGATATCTTAGAATTGAGGCTGGGGTAATGTTATTCAGATCCTGCTAAGGCGATGATAAATGGGCTTGTTTTTGAGGCAACAGCTACACATGCCCTGCACAGAGGCTCACAACAGCCAGACGCTTTACAGTGCATCCATAGGAGCGGGGTATTTTTAGGTGGGGGGGGGAGAGGAACAGATGGACGGGTGTGGTGCACTCTTGCTCAGGGGCATGTTGGCCATGTTGTCGATCACATTAGATGCTTTTCAGCTACAAAGCAGCCTCTCTCAGTGACCTGCAGACCTACTGCCATTGCACAGGAAGCACGATTAACAGTATAAAATCTTATTGTGTATTGAGATTTAATTTCTACGGTTATCCTCAGAACATTGGCAAGATACAAACATTTCATTTAATTTATAGTTTCCTCTTTGGCTGAAAATAGTCGAGACAGCAAATGTGCAATAAATTACTTCTGACATGCAAATCATTAAGACTATTAATCATGAGTAAAATGTGTGATCACAACATTTGGGTAAATAATCATGGCAATCAGGATTATCATTTGCAGCTTTAGTTGTGCAGCTGCAGAATTATACAGAGACATGTTGAGACAATAAAGACAGGCATTATTACTGTCTGCAAGAATGGGAATTGGAAAATATAAGGATGAACAATCTTCATCACAAACCGTTATCCTGACCTTAATGGATCCCACCGTTTCTCCTCTTTCTTGATAGAACTGCTTAGTAAGAGCAGGGGAAATCACTTTAAAATGTTGTGTCCTCTAAATCTTCGTTCTCCTTTCTCCACTTTTTGCTTGGGATGGATTTTTAATTTTTACATCCCAAAAGTACATATTTAGCACGGCTAGTTTCTCTAGAACTTGTTAGCTTTAATTCAGTTGAAAATGTCTGTTATCTGAGAGTTCAGTGACTAAACCCTCTTCTCTGTCTTGCAGCTCTTCACTGCTTCTCTCTCCTGGGCCTTCCAGCAGCAGGCTGCGCCCCCTAAGTACCAGCACCGTGATCCCGTGACCTCTGACCTTCTACTGTGTGACCAATGCCCTCCTGGCACAGCCGTGAAACAGCACTGTACCGCCGACACGCCCACAGAGTGCCAGCCCTGCCCTGAGAGACACTTTGCTGAAAGCTGGCACTGGGGCGATACGTGCCAATACTGCACTTCGGTATGTAACGCCAGAGGCTTGTGTGTCCTCTTATTATATTGTTCCCTTTGGTTTTCTCTCTCTTTGCTGTGGTGTGTGTTTTGAAGGCCGCGATGCTGTGTGTTTTCCTGTGTTTTTCTCCTTTTTCTAGGTATATGAGGACGAGTGAAGCAGAAGTGTGATTGGCCATGTTTTTCACCAACAGTGCCCATTTTTGTATGCAACTAACATGTTCTTTCCTCCATATGTCTTATAGCATGTGTACAGGTGTGTAAGGAGAGCAGGGAGCCAGCTGGTGATGTTTGAGTGAAATCAGTGTGTTATTCTTTTTGGTGTGCTACTGTATTCCCTTCCTGATGTCCTGTCCTTTGCCCATGCACATGAAACAGCAGTGTAACAGCATGCATGGCCACAGTTTGGGTTGTAGAAGGCTGTTACGCAGCAGAATTGTCAGTGTCAATTTAAATCAGAAGGCAAAAATCAACAAGAGGCCGGTGTTTATATAAGTCCGCAGCTATGAAAGTTCATTTAATCCTCACTTGTCACTTGTAATTGTCACTGAAAAATCAACACTCAATACTGGAAAATGCACAAAGATGAAAGTACAGACGCAACAATCTACACACATGAAAGTCTGATTCTGTTCAGTGCCTGGTTGCATGATCTTTCTTTTATGTTGTGTTTGGGTGTTTTCCTAATTGCCTTCCTCCCCTTTTTCTGGGTAAATGATATAATATTATCATTGGCCAGCTGTTATGACTCTGTCCTCACCTGTGTGTTTCCATATTCCTATTCTAGTCTGTCCTGTGTATCCTTTCTCAAGGTTTAATTAAGGGAAGCAGCTGGTAAAACACCAGCATAACAGTACCCATGGTTTTACATTACGTTATCATTATTCTATGTATTACTGCTGAGTATGTTTTCTTTTTTGATATGTCACTATATATTACTGTGGGTTCTTTCTTATTTGTTGCTGTCTTGGTGTGTGAAGACCATCTCAGCATTGTGCTTTGTTCATTGTGTTTAGGTGTGTAAGGAGAGGCAATTGGTCAAAAGGCAGTGTAACAGCACTCACGATCAGCTGTGTCAGTGCGCTCCAGGCTTCCACCTTGTGGTGGAGTTCTGCATCAAGCACAGCGCCTGTCCCCCAGGGTATGGAGTAGCAGCTCTGGGTAAGATTGACATTATGATTTCACTTCTATTTCACAGGCAGAGCCATTTAACAGGGTGAAGCCTGTGATCATAGAACTAGAGTTACCATATGTAACTATCATTATCATTACAACTACAGTTCAAATCAAGATTAAGGTGAATGTTTAGATTATTGGCAGTAGTAGCTGCAATCTATCTCAATGTGCACTTTTTTAAGATTATTCTAATGAAAAACATTGACACATAATGTCTAATTCTGCATTCATTTTGTGGCTCATAAAGCCATACTGATGTGTCATTGGATATAAGTAAAATGCAATAGTAACTGCTCATTTTTAATATTATATCACAATTCATAGTGTCTGATGTTTGTTGTCATACTGAAGTGTGATTGCCATTGTAAATGAATAGGACACCAAAGCAGAAAAGTGGAATAGCCCAGCAAAATCAGTAAATGGTGCTCATGTTATTGTGCTTTTCTCTCACACTCCATAATGAAGAGTGAAAGCAGATAAGTAAACTCTTGCTTTCTCACTGCTCAGTGACTAAGCACGCACACAAATGTATGAGCATGTATCCATTTTGCCAGATGTTTTTATTTTCATCAGAACATTAGATGTAATAGTTAGGAAAAGTGAACATTTGCAAACACAATAGCAATGTGTCATCCTTTGTGAATGCAGCATAAACCCCATTGGATTGTTAAGTGATGAATTTATCATGCTAATAATGTAATCTACACTCTGTTATTACTACATTTTATGAGTTTTGTAGTTAACATGAAGAACATCCATATATTGTGGATAATCGTGCTGTTATTGTCAATAATATGAAAAACAGTGATATGAATTGATTCAGAGTGCAGGTTTGGCCACAGTGCACAAGGGGTTAAGTGCCTTGTTCAAAGACACGTTGGCAATGAGAGTGGGTTCTACTGATGTTAGCTGCTCTCACCAGTCCACTAACTCACAAGGGGAATACATCCCATTGATCATTCAGCAGTCAATTAATCAGTTGATAAGTTATTCAGTCTGCCAGGTACTTATTGTTAAAGGTGAGAAGTGCATTGTGCAAGTGTGTATGTTAGTGTTTATGTGTGCATGTGCATGCATGTGCATAAGTGCATTTGTGTCTATAGCTCTTTGCCAAAGGTAATCTGAACCAGATCATCAACCTTTCCACTTCAGTTGCAGTCTGTGTGTGAGTGTGTGTGTGTGTTTTATATATGGATATATGTTCATGTATTTATGTATCTTATTTTCATCCAGTATTTTGAGTATAAACACATCTGTGTCTCTGAAATCTGTAAGCTATCTAATTCTCTTTTCCTGTCTCTTCTTTCCTCCAAAGTACTTTCTTTAATTTTTTCTCATTCCTGTCTTTGCTCTCTGCGTTTCTGTGAATCAGACCTGTTCCAGACAGAGATGAGTCTTCCCAAAAGGGACATTGTCTGGCTGAGCGCACAAACACACACACACACACAAATGCACGCACACACGCACACACACACACACAGGCCGAGTGCGGTTTGAGGCTTCCTGGATATGTCACAGTTTGATGAATAGAACTATGTCATGGGCAATATTCTCCTTTTGAACTGGATCTGCCTGGGATTTCCTCTGAGTCTCTGTTTCTTTTTCCAAGCACAGAAAGAAGACACATTCTGTATATAAACACGTGAAGAACACAGTCAGTGCTTGTTCTACCATGGCCACTTTGTGGGTGTGTGTGGGCGCATGTGTGCATGCATGTGTGTTTACGTGTGTGAATATATAGGCTTTCTGTGTTTTTCTTGGTTGTAATTCCTTACCTGGCCTACTCTGGAGGGTGGCAGTGTCCTCTTAATGATTGTTTGACTTTGATGCTTGCCAGTTCCAGACCACAAATCGTTTCAGTTCAGTCGCACTGAAATGCAGAGTGAAGGCCATGTCTCAGTTATATTTGAGTGAGCTCTTATCCAGTGAGGCTGTGAGTGCAACATCTGCACAGACCAAAGCATCTGTACAGAGGACAGATTATCTGGTTTGTCCCAATCTGCTCTGTCATTTTTTCCAGTTCCACAAAGTGAGATGCGCGTCACTTCCTTCTCATTTTCACCTAGATGTTCCTCTTCTCATGCCTCTCCTATTACCTACCTAGTTAATCACCTCAATTGCATGGCATACATTGTTAAATCAGACGGTAAATAAGAGATAACTCTTTGTGTGAGTAGGTGTATTGGCTAGTTTCAGTTTGACCAAGCTCATGAGAAACTGAGTTGATCCTTAATGTATTTTGTCTAGGTATGCTGTGATATCAATAAGATATCATTCTCTTTTTATTGAGATTGTCATACAACATTAATAAAGACGTGTAAATTTGAGAAACTGATTCAGATAAGTAGACATGTTTGAAAGAGAAAACAGGCATCTTGGTCTGAGAGGAAAGTTTATCTCTACTGAATTCAGGTCAGTAGACTAAAAGGTATTTAAGAATTCCTGAACTAGCAAACAATGTTGTTTCAAATTTATGAGTGGAATAGAGAGTCATGAGATTCATTGTCATGAGGGCAGTTGTGGAAACTTAAAGTCATCTTCAGTTTGGTAGCTACTACAGTGTTGAAAAAAGAATGACTGGATATTTTCCATGGACTCCATTACTCCTGTATTTTCCATGGATGCTGTTATAGCCTGTGGTTTGTGTTAGTTGTGTGAAATTGGAATTGTAATGGGTCATCAGTCAATTCCACTGAGACCCAACTTCTATTACTGTCAAACCATCATGGAGATGAATATCAGTGTGGTCAGCTCAGTCATTTTTAGCCCAAGGTCTTCACGCACTGAGGATATATCTGCTGGCAGTCCCTGAAATTAGCATGGGTCAGATGAACAAGAGTAATGAATATTTGTTGGTCCTCAGGTGTATCTGACAGTGTTGTTTTGACTGAATTGTGCTGGCATTCATTTAAAAGGTTTTATCCAGGCAAGCAGAGATTAGTTTTCATCGACATATTATTATCATTTCCTACTTGAGTGCCCTACACACACGATGGAGCGTTTTCCATAAATTCATTTTCTCTTGATTCCTCTAAACATGCAGGTGTAACCCACGCTGTCTGTAAGAAATTATAGCCTAATAAGGCAGTTATGATTTTGTTACAGTACAATGTCTGTTACCCAGAACCCACCACAGCCATAATCACATTTGTCTGGAAAAGCTCATGTCATCTTTAACAGCCAAGTTTAGGACTTTTTCCCTTGAATTTCAAGTTCCTTATTCCTCACAGCCTGCAGGTGTATCAGTTGGTGTTGGTTTCAATGGCACAGCTGGTAGTAGTGTAACAAGATTATTGGATTAGTTCAGAGTATCTGTCATCCAGGGTTCAAATTACACAGAGGCTTTCAGGGGAGCTCTATTTTCAGGTGCGCTACTAAACATGCGCATACATGGACCTACGTGGTCAACTGCAGGATTACTGTGAAAAACATTCTACTGTTACATACATACTGTCAATAATTGGCCAATGGTTTACGATATGCTTCTAAACAATAGACATGGCATTATGTTTATTATAGTGGAGGCAAATGTTTGGAGATTGGAAGGTAATGAAAATAAACACAACATTGACATAATTTTACCATTTTACTATTTATTTCAGGAATTAATGAAAGGGATAGGTCAGCCATTTTGAAAAACTTGATGTTATTTCACTAGCTGGATTCTCCAAATGCTAACGGTTAGCCACCTGCTATTGAGTCTTACTTTCCCTGGCTAACATTTGATTATGTCTCTGTGCTGGTCCATTATTTTTAAGAATGTTAGTCGGGAGGAAGTACCACATTAGGTAGCACATCCAGCACAGATCTGCCACACAAGAAAAATAGTTCTACCATTGATTTTTTTTTTTTTTTTTTTGGTAACAGTTGGTGAAAATGGGTGAACTATACATTTAATGTACAGAAAATCTAAATTTATAACCTGTGATACAAAAATGGACGATGTTTTAGAGTTCCCCCTAAATTTCACAAAATATGCTTTCAAGGAAGCTCATGTCCTTTTTAGGCCAAGTTCTCCTTAGCTGCCCCTAATTCGAAGCCTCCTGGTGTGTTTGCTGTTGTAGAGCTAGTCATAAAGAGGATGACACAACACTTTCCATGACGTGCCTTATCGCTTCCTGTTACACATACAGGCAAATCCTAGAAGAAGTTGAATTTAATTTGATTAAACAGTCTGGAGACTTTTAATGCAGTAGCTTATCAGTTGTTTTTATCACTACTTTGACAGAGCATTTTCCCCACATTCCCTAAAAACCTTGCTTCCTCTTGGAATGCACTTATGCAAAGCTTGTCCCAGTTTAACCAACAGTAACTCAATTATATTATCCATTATGGAGATTTCTCTGTGGATAAAGCATGGACCATCTGAGTCATCCAGAGGTTATGATTATCTGTATAGGACTTTCACAAGAATTATAAGACGTTTTCCACAAATTTCTATTGGCCTAATTTTGCTTTGGCTTCTGAGTGACACTGGATGTGTGTTCTTGGAAATACCCTTAAACACAGAAGTTCATGTGCAACTTCAGTGCATGTGTCACTTTTCAAACTCAAGTTGCTCATCACTGCTGCAAATATTCTCAGTGTCTAAGAAATGTGAGAAATGAGATTTGAGCAAACTGACGGTTAGCAGACTAGAATGCACATCTCTAACTTGTTAAAAATACAGTATATGGATTATGTGTTGTCTTTTCAAAGACAGTACATAAATTTCACCCTTTGAAAAACATTTCCTGATCAACAATATGCATAATTTATGAGGTGCCCTATAGCCTGTCTGACAATAGACAACCAGTGACTTGGTGAACTTGCCGAAATTCCCTTGCCTTTGATTTTGCTGCGTGCTTACATTACAATACTTGATTTTTACTACACTAATACTCGAAGATAGAAATCTTATCTGTAGTGGATGACAAAATTCATTCAGATTCAGAAATCTTAATTAAAAATTAAACTCTTAAAAATTAGACTCTTATGCAGTCCTTCCAGTTTTGTAACATCTAACCATCATGATGCTCATTTTGTTAAAAATCCGTATGAAACCTTTCCTGATCAAGTTAATATCATTGCATTGGCAAGCCAGATGTTAAGTTCCAAAATCTTGAGTGGGTATTTGACCTGATATTCCTTGCAACTCATTCAGAAAAATACTTAATGATAGACCAATCTCAGACCAATCTCAAACCTTCCGTTCCTGGGAAAAATTCTTGGAAAGGTTGTATACCAACAATTACATATGTATCTGTCACATAACAATTTGTTTTCTGTTTACCCATCTGGTTTTAGAGTTAACCACAATACAGAAATTGCCCTAGTCAGAGTTATTAATGGTCTTAAAATTAGTTCTGACAGCCATAAAGTTTCTGTTCTTGTGCTTCTTGACCTCAGCGCTGCCTTCAATACAGTTGGCCACATAATTCTTCTTCTTCACTGCCTAGAACACTGTTCAGGCCTCAGAGGCACAGTTCTTAACTGGCTTTCTTCATATTTTAGTGGTAGACCTTCCTCGGTTTCCATTGGTAACTCTGAATCAGATGAAGTCAACAGTCCCTCAAGGGTAAATTCTTGGTCCACTGCTGTTTAATTTGTATATGCTCCCACTTGGGTCCATAATTCAGCAATACAATATCTCATATCACTCCTATGCTGATGACACGCAGTTATACATATCTGCTTCTGCCAACGACCTTAGTCCCATGAATGACCTCATCCAATGCATTACAGATATCAAATATTGGATGGTCACAAACTTCTTACAGTTAAATGAGAACAAAACAGAAATTCTTTTAGTAGGCCCTAAGGCCTTGAGGCACCAGATGTATTCTCTGTTAACTCCTCTGTCAGTAAAACCTTGTGAGCATGTCAAAAAGTTGGGTGTGATCTTGGATGCTGATCTCAACTTCCGGAAAAACACATATCTTATATCTCCAAGACTGCTTTCTACCATCTCAGAAATATATCTAAAGTTACGTGTTTCCTGTCACAGTCAGACTCTGAAAAGCTGGTTCATGCATTTATTTCTAATAGACTTGATTACTGTAACGTACTTTTCGCTGGACTGACAAAGCAGGGGTTAAATAAACTCCAGCTGATTCAGAATCCTGCAGCCAGAGTACTAACTAAAACCAAAAGGTTTGAACACATCACTCCTGTTTTAACTTCTCTTCACTGGCTCCCAGTAAAACAAAGAATTGATTTTAAAATACTTCTTGTTGTTTTTAAAATTATGATTTGCTTAGCTCCTTCCTATTTTACTGACATGCTCACTGAGTACAAACCAGACAGATCACTTATATCTACAAGCAAAGGTCTCCTTACCATACCTAGAATAAATTCTAAATCAGCTTCTGGTGCCTTCAGTCATTGTGGTTTTACTCTCTTGAATTCTCTACCACATGAACTAAGGTCTGTTACAAGAGTGTCTTCTTTTAAAAGCAGACTAAAAACATATCTTTTTTCACAAGCTTTTAGTTAAGTTTTAAAGTATGTGGTTTACTTTTTTTTGTGTAATCAGTATTTATCATTGTTATTTTTATTTTATTTTAATATTTTACTGTTATTCCCTTTTAATAATTTCAGTAATGCCTTCTATTTCTATTTCTACCTTCTATTCTCTTTATTCCCTTTTATTTTAATACCTTCGTATCTTATATGTTATTGTCATGTATGATCTTTGTCTATTTCTTTGGTTTTTATTTTGAAGCACATTGAGCCTGTCATATGAAATGTGCTTTATAAATAAACATGACTTAAATGGGACTGAATTTTGAAATTAATTGCAACCAACATCAGTTTTTGATTCAGTGCTTTTACTGAATTGTCCCTGAGACCAGTAAGCGGAGTCTGATACTGATTGTTACTGGAACTTATGTAAGTGTCGCTACACCTTTCATGACTTCATCATATAGGTGAGTCTAGAATTCAACTGCTGCAGAGCTGACACAAAATTTTCCATGAGTGCCTTTTACAGATGGGTCTGTCCCCTGCAGTGTTGACACAACTCAACGATGAGAAGAGATTTTCCATCAATTCCTTGTGTACATAAGTCTAAGATCTGGCTTAAGGCTTCAGTGAGGCTACACAGACATGAGACAGCATTTTCTGGGATTCCCCTCCCTGAAGCTGAGGCTCATATTATGTAATGTCCCAAGCTGTGGTTTAGACTTTTAAACCACAGGATGTTAGATACTGTAGCCTTTGCTTCAGCCCCCACTAGTGAGCCTTTTTGTGTTTTACTCCATTTCTCCCTTTTGATTTCTTAAGTTGTCTCTTTCTACCTTTCTTTATCTATCTTTGTTTATCTTTCTTATTCTCTCTCTCTTAGCCAAACACAAACAGCCTTTGCCTTAACACAACAGGAGAGTTGAAGTCTGGCTAGGTAGCTCGCCTGTTTTCACATACATAATAATAAGGATGAGTTGTAGTTGTCAGTATTTGTTAGGGAAGACAGTGGAAGACATAGTGGACGTACTTGGACATCAGACCTATTTAAATTACTGTATTAATTATTGGATATCTCTACCTCATGAACTGATTAGGAAACAATGGACAAATTAATGGACAAATAAATCAAGCAACTGATGAAATAATAACTCTGAGCTCTAACCCATTCAGTGAAATGTTTATGCTTTACTGTGTAGGGAGTAGATGTAGTAAAACACCTCTGCTCTAGTAACACTTATCATGAGACCCAAAGTGAAGTGCTGGTGTGCTGATTTTTCACAGATAACATGTTGGGGTAATTCTGAGAAAGAAAGATCATTATCAGCATATGCAACCGTAATACAGTACAGGTTGAATCATTCTCAAACAAATACCCCTGTCAGCAGTGGTTTAGGAAATATTTGCATTTATTATGCATATTAACTGGTGCATTACGTAATATATGAAAAAGCGAGAGACAGTTTCATGCGAAAGACTACGGTAAAAGCTTGAAATTTTCTCAAGAAAACATGTCATGCCGTGGAGAGCAGGGAACCTCATCAAAGGTGAAATCTCATGCAAGCCTCCTACACGCTCTCACTTCTACTCTGTACAGATAAAAATAAAATAAGGATGTGGTTACAGCGCTAGTTCCACTGCTTGGACTCCATATGTCGGTTGTACAGTGCTCTAAATGGGAAATGTTGTTATGGTCTGCTGTAAAGCTATAACACAAAAAACGGCCAGATATTGTAAAACTACCATAAAACTACCAACTGTAAAAAATCACTCTAGATAGGTTGAAAATGTAATCAAACTTGTTGATGTGATAAATAAGGGTAATAAATTGGGGGTAATAAGTAATAGTCATTGCATAATTACATTATGCAATGATTATTACTTCATTAGAGATAACGTTTTAACTGATGATGTAATCTACTAATAATGTAATATATAAGTAATTGTATTCATATTATGATGTCATCAGTTAAAAATATGTCCCATCCATTACCAAATTGCCAGTTAATGTAATAATTAATCTAATATTTAATTAAATAAGAAAGTGTCACATGAACAGATTTTATTACATATTCAACCCATTTCGAGGGACATTTTATTTTATCTTTATTATTTTTATTTATTTTATTTTGACAAGTTATTACATTATCAGTTTGCTTTGTATCATATTCAAGCAGTAGGCCTAAGAGGGCTTCATTCATGTATACAGCTGTACCAATTTCAGCCCTAAAACTCCCTACTAAAACACAATCTAAGAAGGCATCTTATTTACCTTTTCCCTCTGAGGGTCACATTTCCCCCAAGCAGGGGTTTAGTGTGTGCTGCAGAAAGACAGAAACATTCGATGTTGCAGGGATCAAACATTTTCATCACCGAGCCAGCTTGATACCCCTCTACCTTGTCTTCTGCCCACTTATACCAGTGATTACATGCTACACAAGATATACAGTTAGACAGTGTGCTATAAAGAAGTTTGCAGAGAGACAAAAACATTTTTTTCGGTGCTGTCCACGGATTGACAATAAAACGGCATTCTGTTCTCCTCTGTCTTTGATGTGACTCTCTGGTCTGAGTCATGAAGCGGTGGGAGTAGTATTTGTGTCATGCCGTACAGAGGACATATTACCATGGTATACGCTGATCTATTGTATAAACTCTTTCCGTCTAACAAGTTAATTTTCCCGCTCACCTTGGTCAGCTGAGCGTCTGAATCATTTTTTGCTAAGATTCATGTTGGTTACCACGGTACTATGACACAAAATATAGAAACTGAGAAGGTGGTGTTGGTGACGAAGATATGACCGCCTATTTCTCACATTGACAAAGTCATTTCTTGTTCTGACGTGTTCCTCACATGCTGCTGTGGTGGAAGTTCTTGGAACAACAGCGCCCTGATTTCTGCTGAATTGGCAATTTTGTGCATACAGTGAGCTGTCCACGGATTGAAAATTGCTGAGCTGCTGAAGATAAAACTTTTGACAATGATCATGGGGGACTTATCTGTTTGGTCAGCTATTTTCTCTATGGAACGCAAAATCTAACAAAATAACCCCCAAATTAACCCAAAAAATTGTCAGATTCTTGGCAACAGCACTCAAGAAAACACAGCATATTTTAATTTTCAAGATCTTTCTTTTATAATAAGTATGTGTGCATTCCTTCCAGGTACGCCGGAGAGCGACACAGTGTGTGAGCATTGTCCCCCTGGTCATTTCTCGAGTGGCGGCTCCTCCACAGAGCCATGTCAGCCCCACAGGAACTGCACAGATTTGGGCTTGAAGACACTGAGACAGGGTACCTCCACCATGAACAGCATCTGCGCGAATCAAAGCCCGGTGGAGTGCTCCCAGCACAACGCACGCTGCCACACTGGTGAGACCACATATACCGTGCAACACACTATAGATGACGCTGAGTCACGCCGGCTGCATAGCTGCTGCAGTCTAGTTCCTTCTCTAAGAGGAACTAGAAGGACGAATGCAGTGCTAATGCAGGGTAGAGAGATTTCCATCAGTTACTAACACTGCATACACACTACACACACATCCTCGTGATGATATGTCCAAGCAAACCTCAACTGTCAACAATTTCACATCAGTCAATACCGGATTATTTTAGGCATGTGGTCACTTTGTCTCACTGAGAGCAGGGGATTTCCTCGGTCAGGATCGTTGTTCAGATTCCATTCTTTTCCAGATTCTTGCGTGTCTGAGACGCAGGAGGAGGGGAGGCAAGAAAGACGAGAGGCTTGAATGGGATGTCGAATGGGATGTTTATGGGATTGCTGTCATAATGACCCAGGATGGATCAATTACGCTTTAACTGTCACATCCTCAAACAACAATAACAGAGGAAACTGACTCAAACAGGAATGAGACACGAGTCAAGCGGGTTAAGCTTTGTTGCTCAGAATTTAACCATGACAGATGCTGACAATTAATTTAAATGGAGAAGCCTCAAATATGACACTAAGTTCCCATAGCCTGACAAACCGCAGCCATTGTAGAACACCCCGCCATCG
>OMKZ01017399.1:18264-29210 GCA_900302535.1 Neoniphon sammara
GTGTGCTGTTCACAGAGCAACCTGGGAAACACACACACACACACACACACACACACACACACACACACACACACACACATACACACAGACCAGCTATAGACTGTGTCCCTGAGGGAGGGCGATGCTCTCCTCAAACATTCATTCACAAATTGTCTTCTAGTGGGCTGCCACAGAGTGTCTGCAGCAAACTCTGGAACAGTTTAACAGTTTTTTGAACTGAAATTGTGAAATTGAAAGCAGTTGGGGATCCCGAATCTGAGTGTGATTTGGAGAAACCACCGGAATGTCAATGTCAATTACAGACCAAGGCGCACTTACATCATATAGACGTCGGAGCAACAAGCCCGATAATCTTTTCACATTAGAGTGCCGATTGGTGCTCATACTACACCGAGATGGGATTTCACAAAACATTTGTTCTTCATTTCTGATGTCCCCTTGTGACACAGCCACAGTGCTGTGAGTCAGTAACATTTAACCACATGATCCTTGATGCTCCATTGTCACTGATTGGAAAAAAGGTACACATGTAAGGAGATACTGTGTATTTATCAGAAATGTTTATATTGAGAGTTGCACAACATCTTTGGGTTATAATAACTGGTGGCAGGTAAAGCTGAGAGCTCTATGTACTTCTCAGGACCCTTCAAGGTGCAGACATGATGGCCATGAGTGTGTGATGCAGCACAGTACATCTTAGTTTCATCCAGTGTGATACTCTATTTCACACTGCATTGGTACACCAGTGTAAAAATGTTTTCATCCTGTTTAGTGTGGATGATTGGATGACTCTGGGCATGTGTAGTGCAGTCCAGCTCAGCAACATAGCCCAGTTTGTTTTAGCAAAGTGCAGCACAGCCCAGACTGATTAAGTGCAATAGGCTCGCCTGATTGGTTTAGTGCAGAGCGACACAGATGGGTTCAGTTTGGTTTGGCTAGTCAGTGTGAAGCACATTGATGCCACTGCTGTCTGTGTTACTGGGAACAAAGAGAGAGGAAGTTCTGTTTCTGCTGGGGTCTAGTTACAAATTAAATGGCTACACACACACACACACAAACACAGATCCAAGCATATAATAGGCTGATGGGAGTCCTAAGAGACCTAGCCACATAATCAGTGGAGATTTAACATTCGAAATCTAGTCTAATCACCACCTGTGCCCCATCAAATAAACCCCTCTGGGAAATAAGTCTTGTTAGAATCAGCTTAGTCCGTGTAGATAAAGATGTGACCTTATTATGACCTTCCTCTTAAATTTGGCTTGAGTCAGTCCACCTTCCTGTGATAACACATCGCAAAAACATAATTAAAGTGATCAGCTATGTGAAAGCAGTAATAATAGCAAGTATGAGCAAATTAGCAAGTTTCAGAATTAGTTAAGGTTTCTCAGTTCTCTCTCCCTTAGATGTGAATATATAATGCATTAACCAGTTCTTGAGATTTAAATCAAGCTAATTAAAGTCTAAGACCTCATCTCCCTATCTGTCCGTCTCTCTCTGTCTCTCTTAATTACAGATGTGACCCTGTGTGAGGAGGCTGTCTTCCAGTCTCTAGCCTCGCTACAACTGTCCTCGGTGCCCCTGGAGCGGCTGTTGGAGAGTCTTCCAGGGCGGAGGGTGGATCGAAAGAGCCTGGAGAGGCTGAAGAAGGCCTGCACTCCCCAGCAGCAGGTCCTCCAGCTGCTGCGGTTGTGGAGGGAACAGAACAAAGACCAGGACAAGCTGTATGGCATCATACAAGGTCAGGACAGGTTGTATTGGCAGTTCATGTTGATGTCCATGATCAGATTGTTTGTTCATTGGTTTATTAACCCATTAACTTGTTTTTTAAAATATAGATTTTTTATTTTTATAATTTCTTGATTCAGACAACTACTTGTACAGCCATCACTTCTCTTGTAGTACATGGCAATGCAATACAGACATCATGCACAAAGTCAACAGCTGGCACGCTCCCTGCTGCCTGTGGATTTTGTCGCGTATCTGTGTTGTTTTTTGAAAGAGCTGTTGAGTTTTTCACATATTAATTTTTTGATGGTTTGAGCTCCACAAAACAATACCCATCCACTCTATCAGACTGGAAACCTCACCAAATTACACAGAAACTATTACTGGATAGATATATTGCACTAGGAACACGTAGGAAATTTTGGGTGAACTATTCCTTTAATAACTGACCAGGGAGCTTTGGTGTCTTCCGAGGCGGACCCACTGTTATTCAGACACTTTCAAAATGTGTTAATGCGCGTGCACTGTCCCTCCAGGTGTGAACCACTGCGAGAGGAAGGTGTCCCGCTGTGCCGGTGTGAAGAACCTGACCTTAGAGGACCTCCTGAAGGTCACCAACAGCCTGCCGGGGGTCCGAGTTCGCCAGGAGGACGTACGGGCCGTGGTGTCGTCCTGCCCGTCCAGGCAGTACATCCTGCAGCTCCTTCACCTCTGGAAGACGGTGAACTACGACCTGGATCTAGCCAAGGGTCTGTCTCATAGTCTGAGGGTCCTGCGTAGCCAGGGGGCGCCACGCTCCCTGCTGAAAGCCCTGAAGAAGATCAGCCGCATCATAGGAACCACCTCGGTGCACAAGATGTACGAGAAGATGTTTGTTAACATGCTGCAGGACGAGTCGTGTTTTAAGACTCACAAGCCGTACAATGAATAGGGGCGGAGAGGTACAGGCACAAGTGCACACAGTCTGACACATACGCACATGCACACATGCACATGAACATACACACACAGACACAAACACACACTCACACATGTGCACACACCAATCACAAACTGATACACACACAGTGAGGACGGGGATAAATGTATGTGAAAGAGTAAACAGACAAGGGTCAATTGAAAATGTCAGATCACAGTCGATTCATTTAACATATCAAATGATATCAAGCTATTACACACTTAATGCCTGGAGGTGTTCTGTCCAAATGTGACAAAGGGCATGATGGGAAGGTAAATTCTTGTTATTTGCCCACATTATCCACTGAAACCTATTGTTGAGTAATATGTGGTACCCGCGGATGCTAATCCCTTCATACCCAACTTCAATCTGTCTGTGATAAAATATAATAAACCTTAAAAAAAAGGCAAAAAGAAAACAAACTCATTTGCATACTCTAGGCAAGCCTAAACAAGAACTACAAAAAAGTTTCCTGGAGCTGTCTGACCGCAGTCTGTGAAAAATGAAAAACTATTTAAGATGTACATAGTACACTATTTTATGGGAGAAGGGCTGGCGGATACTGTGTTGTTATTGCTTTCTCGCTGTTTGAGAGGAAGGATTTGGTTTCATAATGAAATGTTTTCTAAGGTTTTCCTTTGTTTGTTCGTTGGTTTGTTTGTTTGTTGTGGACTGCTGACAAGTAAAGCTCATCTGAAAGATTTTTTTTTTATAATGTCAGCTTTATGAATGTACAAAGGAGTGCAATTGTTTTCTATTTAAAAATTAATAATTTTACTTACTGAATATGTAAAGGCTTGTTTTTTATTGCTTTATCAGAAATACTGGATTCCAAATGCTGCAAGTTCATAAGGTGATATTTGTTTTATATTTTGTTTTATCACTTTTATATTATTATGTGTATGGTCTTTGTTGTATATATGCTTCGTCTGTTCCCTTTTTAAGCTCTTGCAACTTGTGAACACTAATGTCAAAATGATTAAAATCAGTTTTTTTTTGGAAACACACTGCTTCTTCTATAACAAACAATAATGATGTAAGGTGGACAGACAGAACAGATGAATGTATGACTTGAGTTTGTTATGCCAGTGCACTGACTGTGAACTTGCAAACACAAAACAATACTCACACCTTGGTCAAAACAAAACCAAACAAAACAAATCTATGACAATATCAATTTCCTTTTCTGATCAGCTTTGTTTTTGTCCTATGATCCCTTTATAATAAAAACTGCAATATCTGATAGGGGAAGTGGGAAATTACCACCAGCCATGAAAACTAGGGAACTCGAAAGTTACTGATAAATTGTGTCAAAGTATCAACTGAATGAATGTCCAGCGAAAAAAAACAGCTTAGTCACTTCTGGGAATGGACTAGTGCAGATGCATAACCCTTCATAATGTCACAAGTACGCATGCAAGCAGCTTGATGGGGAGATCCACAGGGTTTTATTCATTTATTCATCATTACCCCTGCTGAATTTCAACATCAAGCACAAGCTGCATCATGTATTACAAGAACTGTCATCTGAAATATTCCTGTATCTCTCAATACACTGCCTAGATGAGTAATAACATGCCCATACATATCCATACTATCTGAGGAAATAAACTTGAGAACACTGACACTTTATCTGTCCCTTTAAAAGTAACACATCCTATGGCTCATTAAAAACATAATCAGGGGCTATAGATAAACAATTCACACCATATTTCACAGACATCATACCCACGTTTCAGGAGTGGATTCTACTTTCTATTTCAACAGCAGCATTTATTAGCGGCACACACTTTGAAGATTGTGCCAATCTCTGTCTTTTGTTCTCTGGAAAAGGGAGGAGATGAGAGTGATAGCATTGTTTGACTCTCATGGTAAATCATAAATTCATCTCTTTGTGGGGATGTGGCTTTATCAGCACAGTGGCATGTATACAATTCAGTGACTCGCACATTTTATGAATATGCCACCTAGATGTTTCAATGGAAAAAGATGACTTATGCAGAGCCGAGTTGACGCAAAGTATTAGTCTCAGTCAGCTGATGCCATTGTAAAAGCCAGTGAAGTCCTGCTTTGTGCAAGCAGATCACATCTCAAATATCAAATAAAACCCTTTTTCTGCTTTTCTCAAACATTGTCCACTGTAGGATGATGAACCCCTACACACCTATGCTGCTGGCATAAAGCGAGATTCCACCAAAATTAAGTCTAAGGGTCTTTAGGTCATTATTTTTTCAGCTGTTGTACAAGCTGAGAGTTATGAGCTCTGCAGTCCATATACCCAGCTTCCTGTGCCTGCATTACACATGTCTATCAGTCCTAATTATCATCACTACATTGGGTCCCATAAAGTATTTTGATTGTAATTTTGGTGAAGACTTATCGGTGTGTAAATGAATTAAGTGTGTAGGATGATAGTGATAACGCTGTAAACTCCTTTATTTCCTATCAGCTTAACAACAAATGCTTTCTATATTTCTTATGCACTCAACCAGCTTAATTTATATTTATATATTCATTATTATTTATTTTTTTATATTTGCTTAGTTTCAATTTGCCACAGAGATGGAAGTTTGTTTGACCTTTTTAGAGCTGTGTGACACATTACAGTTCACATTGCGCCCACACACACAGATTCATCACTTCCTCAAACAATGCTATAAAAGGAACCTGACCCCAGCATCAAACCCTCCTTCACACAGGTGAAGACATGCACAACATCAGCATGGTAAGTATTCTGTGTGAGACGGGGTTCTGTGTAAGCTTAAGATCCAAAATGTAGCAAGAGAGCCTCACTGGTAGTAGCACTAGGGACAGTAGTAATAGTAGTAGTAAGAGGTAGAAGTAGTAGTAGCAGCAGTAGTAGTAATAATAATAATAGTAATAACAATAGTAGCAGCAATAGTAGCAATGGTAGTAGTAGTAGAAGCAGCAGCAGCAATAGTAGTGTAAAAGTAGTGGTACCAGTATTACTAGAAATAGTAACTTGTAGTACCAGCAGCAGTGGTGGTAATGGCAGCTGTAGCAGTAGTAGGGCAGTACTAGTACATATTAGCAGTAGAAGTAGTAATAGTACTCAGACACAGTGACATAGGTGAGAACAGTAACCTGACTAAGTTGTCTTCACAGCTGTTCTTACCGGCGCTTTTGGTACTAATGGATCTCCACGGCGCCCTGCTAATGGAGACACCGACCTACCAGCACCAGGATCCGTTAACCGGACAGCTCCTCACCTGCAACAGGTGTCCAGCCGGGACACACATGTCCGCCCACTGCACCGCCACGACGCCCACCGAGTGTGTGCCATGCAAAGCTGAGCACTTCACCGAGCTGTGGAACTACCTGCCCCGGTGTCTGTACTGCAACACCTTCTGTGGGGAGAACCAGGAGGTGGAGAGGGAGTGCTCACCCGTCAGCAACAGGGTCTGTCGGTGTAAGCAGGGCCTCTATTGGGACGGTAACTTCTGCATCAGGCACTCGGAGTGCGAGGTCGGACACGGCGTTAAAACGAACGGTATAAGCTCAAAAATATTACTTTATTCACTGATTTCCGTCCTTGAGCTACTCTACTTTTTAAAGTTTTAAGTTTTAAAACAAGGGCAATTAAGTCAAATTGACAGTTTTCACTGTTTTAAGGGAAAAGGGACTCATTGCCAGATTAAGTGACTAGTTAAAATGAACATTTTTGCAATAAATCAGAGCACAAAACATACACAAAAATCAACACAATCAAAACAATAAGTCATTATTTACAACAGCAGCACGGTTGAAATTTAAGTTAAAAGTCTACAAAGTGCATGGCAACCCCACAGAATTACGCATGACATGCAATGCTCTCTTGAGGTACATTAGTATCTGAAAACGCTGTTAAAACATCGTAATCACCCAGAATACTCCGTCTTCCTCTCGCAGGTACGTCGCAGATGGACACTGTGTGTGAAAAGTGTGCCGATGGCTTCTTCTCCGACTCCTCCTCCGCGCTGGAGCCGTGCGTAAAACACCAGGACTGCGCTTCCAGTGGACAGCTGGTCCTCCTCCCGGGCTCAGCCTGCCACGACACCTTGTGTGGCACCTGCGACGATCTGAAAAATGGAGGTTTGTGTCGCACTCTCTGTCTACTGACTATTAATAGATATTGCACACACTGGGCTTTTTTTAATGCTTGTTTAGATTTGTTGACCAGATCCATAAAACACCCTAAATTTAGATTAGATTACTTGCACAATGCAAATAAGGTATTGCAGACACACTGAGAAGAGGATAAAACCCTAAGGAAACAGAGGGTGGCTCATCTTAAGTGATATGTGATCTAAAGTGAGTTTCATATAAATGTCTCTGGCCAATCACATTCATTTTTCCTACAGCACTATAAAATACCAAGTTAGGATTCCAAACTCATGCTATTTGCTCTTTTCTCCCTCAGGTGACGTGAAGGTGCTCAGGACATTCCTCCCAGGATTCTTTTCTGTTCACAGGGTGCGTGTGGGGAAACTGAGGAGATTTATCACCAGGTAGGCCAGTAGACTGTTAGTCTTTGACACATTCATCTAGAGTCACCTCAAAAAGCATCCCCCCCTCCTCCATAAATACACTCAACAAAAAAACATTATCTCCCTCCACCAGGCACATCCAGAAGGCAGGAGAGGAGACGGATATCTGTGGCACGGCTATGCCCAGAGATAGAAGTTTTCTCCTGGATCAGATCAAAGCCTGGGTGGCCCAAGCTTCAGAAAATGAGCTGAGGAAACTCCCACAGATGCTGAGGGCTTTACAGCTCAACTCGCTGGCCGACAAACTAGAGAGAAGACTCGGTGAGATTCAGCAACAGGCCCCACAGTGTAACTGAATGCCCAGATGTACCCCAAAAGAAGTGCTGTAGTCTCAGATACCATATGTGTAGAAATATGAAAGATAGCTCTCTTTATCAGTATTTAGAGTATAACTGTTGTCACTGTTGTCAGTATCACTGTTGGACTTTTTTGGTATTTTTTGCTTTGGGACAATCTTGTTGAAAAGAACATTTTGAATATATTTTTATAATTTTCATTGTGTTGCCTTTTGATGGATATGTTACCTCTATACATTGACAGCTGCCACTGCTACTTGAGTTACTTTTACAGGCACTGGTGATGGACAATATCCCTTTAGCAGACATATATGTTGTTCATCAAGTCAGTGTGGATAGATAAATGTGGGTTGTAATGCAGAATGTATGTGGAAAATGTTGCTCATTTTACTTGTTGGTAAAACTGTCTATTGGTTTAGAATGTTGTTTGTGAATCTGAGACTTAAGACTGAACTATGAGAGCCATGCATTTTAAGATTTATACAAAACTGTAGCAGGAGGAAATGTGACTCTGCTAAAGCTGGGAAAGACATTTGACCATTTTTTCTTAACAACTAACTGTGACGTAAGCAAATGTGATCAACACCACATAGTGGCACTGTTGACTCAAATGGTACATGATGATAGGGTATGGACTTTTGTGTGGGTGCAATTGTTACTAGAATTTGTAGCATTCCTAAGAATAAATGAAGATCTGTCAAACTAAATAACATGAAAATGGAAAAAATGTTCTCTTTTCAGGAATAAAAGCTAAATAAAAATACGTTTTGATATATATTTTTAAAAATCTCGTTTGTGGGAAAAAAGGTGTTGATGCACAAGTTTGCCTGCCTGCAATTTCACTAAATCACCACTGAGTGTCGCCCTCATCTCTCTTAATCAGAGTGCAAAAAACAAAAAACAACAAAAATAAACAAACAAACAAACAAAAAAACCAGTTTGACAAGGGATTTAATGATGTATTGAAAATATATATTTTTAAAGTGATCAAATCATATTCAAAATCATAACAGTGGAGATAGATGCAGCTCAATCCTAATACAGTTAGATTCAAGAGTTGTCTCGAAAGGTGAGTGAAAAGTAGAAATCTAGACTATATACCTTAATACAAAATGACTACTGCCCTCTAAACAGTTGATTTTTTTCATATTTGCATATTTTTCACCTTAAAGTAAAATATAAAAATGTAAAATTCAGACCCAGGCCAAATCATGTTTCACCAAGTCTTGGTGAAACTTGGTGAAACCGTTTGTAGACTTAGTCAGGGGATTTTAAAGCAGAAGAGAAAGCCTATCAACTATTAATATGTTTTCAACGTCGCTTTGTCTCGGAAGTCTCTTTTATAGCTCTTTCAACAAGTATTTATTGGAAAAAAATCGCAATAAGTGGTAAAAATGCTCATGTTTTCTCAGCTTGTGCAAGAGATGGGTTTAGCCCAGGGACCGCCAGAACCCAAACTAAATCAGGCCAGCCACAGACCCCATTTGATCAAATTTGTCAATCTGTCTTCTGAGATGATTTTTTGATGTTGCTCTATATGATGTAGAGTTGGTACTATAAACTATAATGTAGGTGATAACAGCAGCGGAGACGGTGACACCTGTCTGACCAAAACATAATGTTTCTTGAGGCAATTTTTTACATTTTTGTCCCATTTTGTCAATCTACCTCTATATTTCCATAATGTTCCTATAGGGGACTTGTATTATTGGAAATCAATATTGAGTTTATGGTGAGTTTTACATTAATATTTCCATGATATTCCAAAAGGGACGTGTGTGATCTGTGGTGCTAAATTGCGATTTTACTGTGACCTTGTAGGCTAGGTAATCTCCTGTAGGATCCCTACAGTATTCCTATAATATTCCTGTAGAGATTTACATTGTGTCTGTGGGATGTTATTACCTTAGACTACTATCCCTATAAAGGTTTGCAGTTTTGTTGTGTTATTTATGTACATTCAGTACCCTGAAGCAGAACAACTATGCTATATTACTGCACTGTAATTGCACCACTGCTGGCTACATCAGGTAGGGGGGACCCGCTGGAACTCACTAAAGGACCGCTGAAGGTCCTCGGACCCCGGACTGGGAACCTCTAGTGTAGCCACAACCACCGCCCCCTCCTGCCACGCCACGCTGCTCCGGCATCGCAGCGGCTCTCCCGGCTGTCGCATCACCGAGCGGGGAGGGGCCCCGGTCTCCACTATTGGCTGGTATTACCGACAGCTTTACGGTAGGGCTACGGAGAGAGGATGCGTGTGTGTGCGTGCCAAACCAGAACGGTGGTCCTTTTTTCTCCTCACAAGTGCACAGTCCACCGGGTTTCAACATGATTTTAAGATTATTCTAGCGGTTTTTTCCCTACCCTTTCAACCACACATAACCAGTGATACCCGGACTGTTCAAGCCGCAAAAGAGATGCGCCCAGATAAACGTGGATACATTGTCCGGACACCGCGGGGAGAGAGGAGCATGTAACCGGGAGAAACGCACCGGCGGCGGCACCTGACACTTTCTCTCTCTCGCTCTCTGTTCCCCTGATATTTGAGACTTCTTGATGTGTTGACTGTGCGCTTATCATTGTTTTGGATATTATCTTTGTCTACACACTCCTGCAAAATGAGCGAGGAGGTGTCAGAGGTCCCCAAAGAGCTTCTGGGTAAGAACAGACATGGCTCATTTGCAGCGCGTGCGTCCTCCCAATAGAAATTCACTACTGTAATATTCCTATAATATTCCTTATATGGTCTTAGAGTGTGTCTGTGGTCCTCAATGGCGAGTTTGAAGCGGCTTTATTATACTTAATGGCTGTATTGTACTTGTTTATTATTTCCTACGGTATCACTATAATATCCCAGTAATATTCCTACCGGAACTTGCAGTTTTACATTATATTTCTTCAGTATGGCTCTACAGATGATCACAGATTGCAATAGCTCTTTTTCCCAAGGATGTATTATCTTAAATAGACAATGCTTTGATTATAAATAGACTGGTTGTATATTGTTTCTCCAGACACATTGAGTGAGACTATTAATATTGAAGATGCAGCAAAGCTAGAGTTCTATTGTTTTGTGATCATGATAAAAAAAATAACTATAGTAGCATATCTGTGCCTGTAGAGTGAATGTTGTATGGAATGCAGCCTAATGTCAGACATTAGAGTCTGTAGCTTAGAGTACAGCCAGTCTGTCATCCCACTGCACTTTACAGGGCTATTGCCCCACAATCTGCCCATGCAGCCTTTGTAGACTGCATGGTCTCCTCCAGCCAGAAGTCTTAACTTGCCTGGCAGATAGCTTTACTAGCCTGCCCTGTGGGCTAGTGAGGGCAGCATGTTTCCCATGACTTATTTCCCTGACTGTAGACATGGCTTACAGTCCAGAAACAGGTTATTTGGCTCTAGCTGGGGGGG
>OMKZ01017400.1:0-13236 GCA_900302535.1 Neoniphon sammara
CCCCCTGGTGCACGTTTTCAAATTTACCTGGCTTATTCCAGGACCGCTGTCAAACTTGGTGTTTGTGGTCATTGTAGTTTTCAAACAAGGCAAAAATAAACATGCCCTCTCCCAAAAAAACACCACCCCGCCTCTCTCTCTCTCTCTCTGGGGCAATCAGCACCAAAAAATGTCACCTTGTTTTGACCTGTGATTGTATCTCTCTCCCTGTGGTCGACCAATGAAATCCTGAAAGTATTAAACGCAGCAGTCAGATGCATTAGGGTCTGAAATACTTCCTTGAAAATGGTAGAATGAGACACATCATTCCCCATTTTTTTTTAATCCCATCAGTTAGGTTTGAGGTGAAAAAATGACGCAGCGCCCCCTTTGGGCCAAGCAGTGCAATGCTGAAAACTGCTCAAACACACTGGCGAAATTCATTGCCTTCTAAAATTTAATCAAAATCTAATCAGTGGAGTCAGAGATGGGCGCCAAAAATTCGTCTAATTCTGTCAAATGCGTGTTGGTGAGCCACAACGACCTTCATTCATCGCAGTGTCTTGGTCAGCCAATCGGAGCTCTTGGATCGTGCAGGCCAGACAGTCGGCTCGTCGTCTGTCTGTCATTTCAGCTCGGTGCGGTAATGAATTGTCTGACTTGTCACTGTTTGCTTCAATAAACCGATGAATTTGTCAACTTTATGCATCCTCTCCATCTTAATCCTCCCACTCAGTTTCTTATTTCTCTTCCTCATTCTCTCATTTCCCCCTCTCTCTCTCTCATACACACACTCAGCAGTTGGAGCCGGTTGTTGCAGCTTGCTGAGCTCACTCGACCGCCACAGGCTACCATTAGCATGAGCTACCGCCAACCCCCGCCTTTTCCCACGATTCACATTAGCCATCGCGGCTCCCTGCCTCTCCATCTCCCTCAACTCAGAAGTTTGACGGGCACAATATGATCATTCTCACATTTCCAGAGAGTAAGTTCCAATTAAGATTAAAACAAACAAGAAACCACACGGTTTGTTTATTGTAAATTACCCCACCGCGCAGGGACATAATAATCTTAATTTGGCTTATTGTTCCACTCTGGCTCTCCCTCTTTCTCCCTTTCCACTTATTATAATTTCTAAATGTGCACCAACACACATTCTCTCTCTCCCACTCCCTCCCTCCCTCTCTCTCTCTCATACACACTGCAGAACAAACACCTCAGGTGGAGTCCAAAGCTAAATTCCCAAAGGTGCTGCTGCATGCATCCCTGACAAAACCTGCTCAAAAGCCTACTGGGTATCGCTGGTTAAGACTATAAATAAACCCTGTGCCACGTAGGCTCCGAGGTCTCAGATAAACACCCTGGTGGAGCGGAAAACCAGTCCAGTCACCAGCCAAGCACTGGTGCGCGCTCTGGTCGTGGCCACAGAGTTGGTTGGATCTCCCAGTTATTTTAAAGGTAACATCATATTATATTCCAAACATGTAGTCGGCTGGTAAATTAATCCAAGTGGGTGGTGGATCTTGGGATTTCCCAACCACCATGGAAAAAAGTAAAAATAAAAAATAAAAAAATGTTTCATGCATGTCTCACACTTTTCACAAGAAACTATTCAACAAAACGTCTTAGTAAGCCATGGCCTAACAAAGAAAATCCTTGATACAATTCAGGGGTCTGCAGAGACAAATCCTCCAAGGACTATGTATCCTCCCAGAGAAAAAAGAAGTAGAGCAAAGACATCCCTAAATCCTGTGAAAATAATCAAAAAGGCCCATCATTTCAGCACCTCTCAAATATACCGCTTTTCACATTTCCCTCTGCAGAATGATTTTATTTTTAGAAGTGCATGCCACTGAGACAGTGACACTACAGATCCCAGTCACCCAATAAACATGCACGGTGTGTATGCATCTGCACACACACACACACACCAAACTGACTTTACATTCCAGCAAATGTGTGCACATCCACGAGAGCAGCAAATCCACCGTGTCCTTAAGCTTAGCTGTGACAAACCGGAAATACAAAGCAGTATCTGGTCTTGACCACGAGCAGAGCTGAGTTTGTCTCTTTGAACAAGAGAGGATGGAAAAATGAGCCAAACTGTCAGGACTTGTTTGAAAGCTCAATTTACAAGGCATGACAAGCACCTATTAAGTCGACGCCGGCTCCCCAAAAGGCATTTAAGAGAGCTAAGGATGTCTCATTGTGTCTTTGTAAGCGTTCATTACTGGGAAATTGGAACTGGATGAGGAGGAGTGATAATCATCTTAAAAACGCACGACTGTTTCTTGCAGCTCGCGACGGTGAAATATCGAGACGTGTAAACAGCAGGAGCAATAATGAGGAGTAATCTGTACAGGCTCTCCTGCGCTGACAGATTCTTTTCACCGAGGCTGAGGAGAGGAGGGAGGCCTGTCTGCAAGAACCAAATATGGAGGAAACGACAGAGAGCATACGCTGGGAGACGGCCTGCCTGCCTGTCTGGCTGCCACACACACACACACACACACACACACACACACACACACACACACACACACACACACGCTCACACACACACTCACTGAGCCCGAGTTACACGACAAGACGAGTCAATTTTTTGCCTGGCAAAATGTTATCCAATCACACGTGGACGGCCGCGACAGATCGCCGTTCAGACCGGGTATCTTCATGCGTCTCCAGTGACCTGTGATCAGATTTGTGATCAACCTCAGATCCATCCGAATTATTTCTATCCATTCTATTCCTTCCCCAATTCCTCAGTAGTTTCTTCCAACTCCCCCCTGCCCCTTCTTCCTCCTCACTTCTATATCCCATGCTCTCACCCCCGTCCCATCCTATTCCCTCTCTCTGGCCCGTTAAGGAAACAGTTGTGCTCCATTTATTTGATGACCTGATGAAGACGCCGCCACCTCACCGCAAAAATACCTTCAGTCAAATTTCAAATGCACGCTAACAATCCGCTCCTCCGAACGCTCCTTCCGTCCCACGAAGCACTCAGGCCCGTCTTACGATGATGTCGCGTCGGGACATGCTGGCGTTCGCGCTACAAATGTTACCCGGCCCTGATCACCTCCGAGGGTGGTTTGAGCAATCGTATCACCTCCCAAGATGCACTGCACCCTGTTATTTTTTGTTTGATGACTGTTCGCATCTATTTTAGGATGCAATCTATACAGTCAGTAATGGTGAAAATTCACACCCATTTTGTGCCTGCGTACCTGCGTAGTTTCAAACATGTTTTGGATATTTCGGATTTGTCGTTCGCTCCAAATTTTGATCACCGTCTCAAGTGAATGATGTAAGATTTTGTCATGGCAGCGTTTGTATACAAATCGCAAGGGGATCACATGAATCGGTAGTTAGTTTTACTTTATTTTTTTAATCGAATAACTACATGGTTCAGTTTGGAGTTAAAAATTTGCTTTTCATGCTGATTAGAAAACATCCAATTTTGATTGGGTTAAAAAAAAAAACAAAAAAAAAAACTGGGACACTTTCAGCTGCAGTGTGAACGCAGACTAAACAACCGGGTTTGAGTAAACGCTGTGCCGTCAAGAAGCTGTGCAAACCAGACAACCGGTCATTCAAAAACATTTTTTCCCATGATCCCGTCTATCCAGAAGATTTCACTGCAAATACAAATGCTGTAATACAAACATGACTTTCGTGCTCTGAATGGCTTTCCATAATTCATGATGTGTGGCATGCGTTTTTAATTTTGTGCGAGCCTACTCTGAACTCACTCTCAGATATCCTCCATTATGTAAGAGGATAAGTATTTAAGGCCAGGCTCAAATGCCATTTATCTTGTACAGCTTACTACCTACTTCCACTCCCACTATATCAGCCACTTCTGACTTTTCTCTGCTTTTCAAGACTCTCCCAGTGTTACCCAGTGTCTCTCTCTCCTTCTCTCTCTCTCACAGAAACACACACTCGCTCTTTAACCAACCAGAACCATCTTCGTTTGTTCTGTCTCGGGGCCTACGCTAGTCCACAACACACTCACTGACAAACCTGTTTCCCCAAAGTCATTTTATAAACAAATTACACTTGACTTCATTAACCGAGGCCTCCGTCCACAAGAGCTTATTCAGAGTTTTTACACACACACACACACACAAACACACACACACACTCCGTGATGCACAGTGTCCACGCCCCGGGCGAACACCTACACTCACACACAGGGTTGTGCCACTATCACAGAGTCCAGACACGACTCGGAGCCAGATAAAGCAGCAGCTCAGGCTGGAGGACTTAAGGCAAAAGGCGCATCTGAAACAGCTGAGTGTGTGTGTGTGTGAAGTGGGTGTGTGAGATGGGGAGAGAGAGCGAGAGCGAGACAGACGGGGGTAGAGTGATGACACCAGGCTGCTGACAACCATTTTCACAGGGTCCATTTATTCTATCTTTCCTTTCCTTTTTTCTCTGATGAGTTTTATTGTTTCTCTGACAATCTACAAACTAAAACATGTGACATGCATTTATGGCCGTCGGCAGACTTGATAGTAATAATGGAGTCTATCCCAGCATGCACTGGGCAGAGGGCTCCCACTTTTTCATTTTGCATACTATTCAATGATGGTATTGATGCTTATTGGGACCATTAACAAGTTGCCCGTTCCTTTTCAAATTGAGATGGACAACTCAGCAGACCAATGAGGGGACAGTGGGTGGGTCTTTATTAGCTCCCGCCCATTTTCCACAATAATTGGGGAACCTCTGCCAGGCTTTTTACACTGTACAGAGGAGAAATCCTGGGAATGAGGTTAAATTCTGATGTATAAAATGTGCTATATAAATAAAAAAAAATTGTGCTTATTGCAAAATAAATAAATAAGTGTTCTTCACTTCTAGGTCTACACTGTGTTTTAACTAGTTCATGGATGTTTGTTAAAAAAGCAACATGCATTTAAAAAGGCAAACAATTTCAATTGGAATGACAACAAATATATCTGTTTTTGTTTGCTTGCTTGCTGTAAAGAGTGTTTGCTTGGGTTAGCTGTTTGGTCTTTTGAAGAAGAAACCTGTTTGATCGTGTTCTCTTGTACGTCGATGACATGCGGTGCAAAACATGAGTGACTGAAGTCATTTTTGTCCCCCCATGGAAACCGGTGCTTCCACAATAAAAGAAGTCATCTTTTTCAGCAGCAGACCAGAACGCTGAGTCTGAGCTGGAGCGGGAGCCTGCACCAAATAACCCTCCACGGCACCGGTTCCCACTTTTAATTAACAAACGCACCCAGCGGCGTGATAAAACAGCGGGCTACTTACCAGGTTAGGCAAGTGACAGACCAATCAGCCGGCCCGAACCTCACTCCAGGCCTGGTTTAAATCCTCACTAGCAAATATACATGAGACCATAACTGTTTTTATACATGAGACCATAACTCTATTTTATTGCCCTTTGTCAGTTTTAATTACTTATTTTACATTAGATGGATGTGCTTATATTCTGCTTGTTTTTCCCCTTGTTACTTTTGGTGCTGCAACGACCTAATTTCTCATTCCAGGTCACTCTTTGAACACACAATAACCAGAATAAAGAGACACACCTGAGTTTGAGAGAGCAAATGAAATAAATCCTGATCAAAATGTTGAACAGGGAAAACTTGCTAAAGAGAGACACTGCAGTATTACCCGAGAAGTTATTCGTTTGGTGGTGACAAAAGTAGAAGTTAGAGAAATAATTTTCTCCCAATGCAAAGGCAGCACTGTCACTCAACCGGTAAGCTATGTGTTGATGAGTGAAGTAGCTGGTACGGTTATCTTAAATAAAGAAGAAGAAGCGGCGCTCCCTCTCTAAGTCACTGCACTGAAATCCAACACTGTCGCCTTGTAAACTTTAAAAATGAAGACCTTCATGCATTTGGAGGTGATAAACCACCAGGACCAAACAACATACTCCATGTCTGTATAGTACACAAATCCACCCTGTTTACATGAATTTTACAACCTCCAAACACGAGGAGACAACCTGATTTACACACCAACCAGCTGGTCTCCTGTCGACACGCTCATCTGCATTTTTTGCCCCGAAAGTCACCTGTAAGGTAACTTTTTAACCCTCGGTGGGGCCAATAAACACAGACAGCGCGTTGACACAGGAGCAGCCATTCAGAGACAGCGGCGGTGATGGTCCGTCCTCCAACAGTAAACCCACTTTAGCCCTTCAAGCATCAGCGCTCCTTCCGGGTTCGTGACCTCTGCCAGGTCCTGACACCTCGTAAAGCTGCGCTACAAACAGCCGCAGCGCTTGTTTGATCACCGAAGGCGGGGGTGTGTGTGCCTCTTCACAGCCACAACAAAAAGGAAAAAACACTTCCAGGGTGGGAATGAACAGGGGGAGACAAACAGGTGACCGTGCTAATTTTGAAACTGACACCCCACCAGTTCTGTGAGGCCTCAAACTGACTGCTTCAGGTATGCGAGACATCTTCAAAACGGGATTTAATTCAAGTTGCTTCAAATTCGCAACTTCTGTCTGCGCTGGCAAGAAAAAAAAAAACCCAAGGCTTTTTTTGGATCACACTGGAGAAAAAAACTATACTGTTTCTGCAGTTTACTACTCATTTTTACATTGAATTCTACATTTATAACAGCCATTTCTCTACCAAAAAGCTTCACAAACAGTCAATCTGTACTTTGTATTTTTTTAAATGTGTGAGACAGCAGCTTCTCATTCAACAGCAGCCAGGTCCTTCTCCATTCTCTTTATATCCAATTTTAGTTAAAACAGAGGGGGCTCCATTTGCACTTGTTTGTGAAGGTTCCTGCACACGCTAAAGGAATGTTAATGTGTCAGGCCGGACCTGCCGGTCATCCCTGACCTGATTTCTTGACCAAGAGTCACAAAAAGTCATCTTACAGGATAGTCTTACATGTCGGCCGAACAACAACCTGGCATCCACCGACTGACTCAAATAGAAACAGACTTTAAAATAGACAGCACTAAGGCTGGGTGTCAGTTCTTGAAACTTTAATGGGATCTCTCTTTACTGAATAGAAGCACATAAACTAGGTGACAACTTGTTATTCTCTGTGTGTGTCATCTGCTTGTCTAAACACAAATCAGACCACATTCAGCTGCCCTTCTTCATAAAAACACCAAACAAGAAAATCTGAAACATAGTTAATGAAAAAGAAATAAAGAAATGAATCACACCACATTAACTCAGGCAGTGGAGGTGGTCTGGGCATCTAGTCTGGACGCCTCGACTGCACTCCTCTCTGTGAGTGTGTTTCAGTCACGTTTGACTGGGAAGAGACTCCAGGCCAGACCCAGGACACGCTGCGGGGAACTATATATCCCACCTGGCCTGGGAACGCCTTTGGATCCCCCAGGAGGAGCTTCTGGATGTGGCTGGGGAAAACACCACGACCCTGGGCTGATGGATGGATGATTAAAAAAATCCCAAAAGTTTTTATGCCTTAAAATCAACACCAAAGCAAAAAGTTTTATTTATTTATTTCCCCCCACATATATCCAAAATTAATTTTGGAAATTTGTGTCATTAATATGCTGACACATGATCACTGTAGTGGCTAAGTCGACACATGAATTTAATATTTTGTTCAGCTATTCTTAAGCGCCTGAAACACCAAGCTGACTGTGGGTCCTCGGCTCTGGTCTGGCTGTCTCAGGCCGTCTGTGGCTCAAGTTCACCTGCAGGCTGCGCGATGTGTCTCACACCTTCAACTCTCATTGGCAGCTTCCCAGCCAATTCAGCGTGTTGAATCGGCAGTGGACGTCAATGATGATGGAGAGCTTTCTGATTGGCCGTTTGGACAAAGTGAATCAGGGAACAAGAGGAGAAACTGAAATCTAGTTGTGTTGATATTGTGGTGACGAGCTAGCAAGGTAGCTAACCAGGGAGCAAGTAAGTCATGGTACACAGACCTTCTCTCACAACCTAAAGACCTTCAGGCTGACAACTCCAGTTTAAGTTGCAACTTCTCATCAGACAGTTACCATTTGCACAGATTAAGAATTACATGAAACTGAAGGGCTGCTTTGTTTCTTTATCTTTTCCTCATCCTGAGACTTCTAGTTTCAACTTTTAGCCGCAGACGTGAGGAGACACACAGCGATCTGACCATTTTTTTCTCGGTCTAGCTCTTTGAAATCAGCTTGCTGTGTCCCTGACCTTTGTTTCAACACTGTGCCATGACAGTAGCACATATGTTTGTTGTTAAGTGGTGGTTACCTATTAATGTGATGAATTCTCCAGCACTGATAAGCTTCTCCAGTTTATTTCAATTTTGCAATTTTCTGGTCAGAATCCACTCTGCGTCTCACATGCAGACCAACTCTCAGCCAACAGCGATGTGTGCCAGGCAGAGCAGAAAACCAGCTCTCTGACCAGCAGCTCCAGCCACCACATTTGGCTGGAGTTGATTCTGCATCCTGGTATCCAATCATTTGAAGCATGTTTACCTAAATTTTCTCACTTGAGGCTAATTTGGTTTTGCTAGCCCCGGTGATCAGCTGTCTCTGCCCGGAGCACATCGACTTCCAACTCCGTGGTAAATGAACCACCTGGCTCTCGTCACAACCCACTGGAGCAGTGAGACACAAACTACCTGAAACTACTTCTGACCACCAGCCGCAGCCTTTCACCAGTTTTGCTAGTGACAGTGTTTCAGTTGTTTGAGCCACAAGATGAAATTATTGCACAATGAGATTATTACATGAAGTTTATAAAAAAAAAAAAAAAAGGCACACTCCATTTGATTTGCACCTGCGACCCTCCCAAGGTGAAGCCAAAGCACATGTGCACTGTTTTCTTTCAGGGAACCGTTTCTAAATTTAGTGTTTGGTGCTGCGAGAGTTGTGAAAAAACATACCAGTGTATGTGGTAAAGCTGTGTTTGCAGTGTGTTTCTTTGGGACAGCAGCTTGGACATTTCTCACAGACATTTCAACATATCACCAACGACCTTGACGAACAGACAGAAAACCAATCCACTGACACTTGTGAAAAGAACAGCGTTTGTCAGACTGGGACAACAAGTTGGGAAAGAGTCACACCCTCTGAAACAGTCATGATAATAAAAACATGTTAATACGCCTCTATGGCGAGCCACCAGAAAGAGTCAACAACATCACCACAAACATTTACTGCTCACCAGCAGCTTTCGCAGGAGTCTGACACAATCATGAGTTAAATTAGTTTGGGGAAATTTGGCCTCCATGCTTGGAGATGCATTCAAAATACAGGCCATGTTTATTCAAAATGTACCGAAAAGCTCCTGTGAATCCAATTTAGCTTTGCTTACATGCATCAGCAATACAGCCAGACGACTACAGTGTCCTGCAAGCCCACCAATATCAATCAGGTGAATGTTGTGTATTCATTTTCACCCTACTGCCCCACATAACACCCTGATTTTTGTTTCACAGCTGCAAACCTACCACAATGGCCAGATATGTGGAAAAACATAGACACACATGTAGAAGGATGCAGCTAACACAATACATTTCTGCTTCTGCAAAATTTAACAGGAGAATTCCAACAGCTACCAACAATGGAGCCGTGTGTCAGCTAAATACCAGACATGTAGGTCTAAATCTCATACAAACTTCTACACTACAATCAGGGTGAAAGCTGCGTCGCTCCAGGACACTGACAATATGCATAATAGCAGCCTGTGGCTACTGCTTTTTTTTTTTTTTAAGACCAGCCTTCAGCAAACTGTCTGCACATGCAGCTTTCACAGCAGCTTATGGACAAAATATGAAAACTGCAACCAAATACCTTGGAGACGGGATACATGTCTACTGTCATTTTTACCACTGATATTATGACCACTTTAGGTTGCAGCTGGTGAGTTTTCACCACACTACTAGTTATACGGGTGGGTAAATAACAATCATTATAGCATCCAATTTAATTCTAAAAACCCACTTTATTGAAACGAAAGTGAAATTCGGTGGGTGATTCCGGGATATACCTGCCACTGGGGCCAGAGGAATCAAAGTGAGGTTCATGCCTAAAATAACATTAATAACAACAGCAGAGATTTCAATACCTGATTAAGCGGCATGCCTGATATGTACAGGTATGCAAGTTGAGTAATAATGTGTTGCACAATCCAAATCAAAAGTTTAGTGCTGGGCCTTGGAAATACATGTTTAGACATTCAGGTGACAATTTCACTCCGGAAAACTTAAAACTGGGCAGGTGGGGGTTCAGTATCTTGTTGAAGGACACACTGTGAATATGCATGGCTGTTTACAGTTGCACACTGGCCATTTAAGGCTTTGAACTTGTGACCTTTTGGTTACTGGACAGTCTTTCTTACCACAAAGCCATCCTGCCAGACTTTCTAGGAATAGCTAAGAGTGCACCTCAGCAGCTCATCATATTTGTTTTTGAGTGTCGCTCTGCTTCACTCTGGTTTATCACAGTGCTCATACTAAAAGATCAGCATTATTTCCTTGTGATGAAATCAGACTTATCTGATAATATGGGCTAAACAACATACCTGGGAGAGCCCCAGTTTCCTCACTGACCCGTTTCTTTTTCAACAGCAGGTGACGGATGTTTGCTCTAAACACACATCAGTGCAGCCCAGAATTATCATTTCTCCAAAAGTGGTCATTTTAAGCAAAATCACACCCTTTGTTACTTTGTGTGCAGTTGGCATGGCATGATACAAGACATCAGATTTATGAACTTGACTATAATAATATGGACAACGAAATTAAAAAAATGTCACAACCCATGAAATGCAGAGAGGTTACAGGGTTGCAAATTAGACTCAGTCTAAGCTATACAGTTTGCTGTGTTTTGCCATCACCCACAAACTCCATTGAAGCTGTACTGGAAATATTTCAGACATCACCTTGACCACAATTGCCCAGTTATCTTCAGGAATCTAACAAAGAAAATAAGAAAAAACACACCACCAAATAACAAAATGGGCCCAGGAGTGAAAGACACAGTGCCAAAAGATGTTTTTTATGGGTTTTAGGGTAGATATTTCCATTTACAGTTAGGATATAGTTTTCCTTCATTTGTCACCACAATTAATACTGTTAAGAGTGACTTAGCTAAGACTAAGAGCAATTTAAACACAAAAGGACAAAATCTGAAATGATATCCCTGCAGGGAAAGTGGGAAATACTGCCTCGTTATCACAACCTGTGGCTGTCAGCCAAGTTAGTTGCTGATGTGACAACACTGGGAACCATCCATCCACCCAGCAGTCCAGACCTCAGAGTACAGACTGTGCTGGGTGGGGGCAGGGGGTCTGCATTAGCTGCATTGTTTACACACGGATTGGCACACCAAACAATTCACCTATCAAACACAAAAAAACACCCCAAATACCGTGTGCTCTCGGCCAAACCCAGTGACCTGACCGTGAAACTGTACAAAAACCCTTATATCGACGTGTATGCCTGTCAACATGAGGGCAAAACACATGGCAGTGAGGCAAGAAACCACGTTGCCTTGACACACAGGAGAGAGGCTCGCCGGTAGCAGTCTCCTCCCTAGCTTGCATCATCAATAATCATGTCTACATAATCAATTAACATGGCTTTGTCTGGTGTATGTCCTTTCTTTGAGATGGCACCCATCCTTATATCTTACATACATTTAAACAACACACTGTTCTTGGCTGGGATCAGCTATATAAGCTAACGTAAACGATCATCTGTAGGGGCGAGTGATCATGCGGAAGCCATGATGACTCTGGCTAGCTAGCCAGCTAGCTAGCTTCCAGGCTAACTATAACTAGCTGGTTAGATACTGGGCTGTGCCCACTATCGATACACGACATGACAACCTGTCTGAAGTTCAAACACCCCCACTTGGCGTGCCACACAGGCCAAAACTACACGACACCTGGCCACAGGCCGCAAAAAATGATGAAGATAGCAGCGCCCATGCGTTTCTGCCGAGGAACACGTGGAGAGAACACGTGATGTTCCATAACAAACCTGCTCGTTTTTTAAGATTAAATGGGCTGATGCTTCTTGTTTTAGTTGCTTCAGCCTCAGGTTTGAATTATGCAAAGTGTAAATGTTGACAGTGTAATTTTAACTCAGTTACTGGAAGTCGTTCATGGCAGCTAAAGCTAAGCTAGCCAGCTAAAGGGGAAGGGCTTGGCGTCGGACTAGGCCAAGAAGAGACTGTCTGCTATTGTTAGCTGGCTAAGCAGCTAGGCAGCCAGCCCTTCTTTAATTAACATACAATCCATGCCAGGAGCCAGTGCCTTGCTAATGTCTCGTATGATTATCGAAACCTATACTTATAACACGTAAAACGTAAAACACGAGGTTAAATACCTAGCGACGGGATGCAAATAGGGGTGTGTAAAGACGACTGGGTGGCAGGGCAGGGGACATACTGAGGGTGGACATGGTGACCAGGCTAAACAAGCAGACATCGAGTTGTTGTTACAGTAAAGACCAGGATTTGACTCGAGTCTGAGCTCAACAGCCAACATATGCAGAGGCACCAACAGAAAAAGAAAAAAAATACATAAGAACATTAAGGACAGAAAAATCCTAGACGAGCAAATACAGCGACGTGTCAGCGATGGTGGCACACAAAAAACTTTAATGCATGTAAATCCACCCCGGATAGCTTCAGCTTGGGACAGAAAAGCAGCTTGTCTGAGCTAGTAACACAAGCACAGCAACTTTTAGCATTGCATGAAAATACGACGTGTCCACAGACATGCAGAACAGACGTCCCATACACAAGGAAATGACTGATAAATTATGTGGGTTTTTTTGTGCAAGCCAATCCTAATTAACCACCCCGGTGCACTCTCCACCCTCAGATCCAGGAATAGCATGGGGGCCTTTACTCTAAATATAACCAGCTAGCTAGGCACACAGCAGTCCAGATACAGACTGAGGCAGGGAGCAACAAGAAGGCAACCAGCAGGCTCGATATCCACACTTGGGTGTCTCTGCACAACCATTATCTGATCATGACAGCTGCTTGGTCATCCTGTGGCCCAGGTGACCGCACCTGGACGGACTCCAACACGGCCCTGACAGCTAGACTAACAAAAAAAATAAATTAAAATAATGACATATAGGGAGGGTACAAACCATGATGTGCTTGTCCATTCACGCTGACCACGGTCACCGCATTCATTTTCCTAGTCCATGGGTTCACCTTGGGCGGGGGAGCTTCAGTAAACTCCCTTTTGCTGCCTTTATCGCCCTCGTCCTTCTTGTTGTTAGAAACCCCTTGATCCGGACGGTCCTTCTCCTGGCTGTTGC
>OMKZ01017403.1:0-22218 GCA_900302535.1 Neoniphon sammara
GCCCCCCCCAGCTCCTCCTGACCCTCCGCCTCGCTGTCATCGGAGAAGAAGGGTGCCGATTCCGAGGTGGTCTCTCCCATTGACATGGCCGCTGCTCAGGGGCGAGGGAAAAAAAACAACAGTCAGCCCACCTGGGGAAAAGCTGCCAAACACTGTGTACAAAAACATGTTTAAAGATGACAGGTACAGGGCTTCATCAAGAAATAAGGTTAGACCAACAATGGTTTCCCAATAGGCCTATTTTGGGTTGTCAGTATCAACCTCACGGCCACAGTTTCTAAACGCAGCATAACATCAGAAGACCTGGGCTGTGTCCCGTTTGCCTTTCCGACTGCCGGTCTCCTCTATTCCCTCACTACCACTTCTCTCCTACCAGGAAATAATGTCGGGGAAGCAAAGAAAGGAATATCTTAAGAAAACAACCAGCAAAATCTCTGCTAGGCAGGTTGATTATGCATCAAAGCAGTACTGGGCAGAATGTGCTGTAAAAGAGCAAATAACAGGAACAATACCCTACAGCACATGAGTTCATCAACATGTATGATTTGGGGAAACTCAAAGACAAATTATCTTTAAAAGGAAGTTTGCTGCCTGAAGGCAGAAAACAAAGGCTTTGTATATTGCTCTGCTGCTGCGTGCAACAGTGGAACTGCAGATAACACAATAAGGAGGCAAGGCACAGATAATAATGTGGTTTGTGGAGGGATGAGGCAGAGAAAGGAGAAGTTAAAATAGCCTTGGTCTCAGGACATGACTTAATGAAACCACAGTCATGTGAGTAGTGGAGCACGGGTATCTTTGTGGAAATGAAAGAATGGATGCAGGATTTTTTTGGTGGTCACACAAAACCAAGACAGAATTGGAAATGAGGCACGTGAAGGGACTGGAGAAGACAGACAATCACTGTCCAGCTAAAATGTCTGGTTCTCCTCTCCAGAGAAGGTCCGCTCAACACTTTGATTTATTCTCTTGCAACATCAGAGCCAGACCAAGACTGCATCTCAAGCCAATCCTGACACCATGCAGCTGTCTTGAACCTTGCTCTTTTCCCAAACACTACTTAGTTATCAGTAGATAACCAAACAACAGGACTTTACCACAGTGTCATAGCATTACTGTGCTCCCAACATTAGTGCTACTCATTATGGATCAAAACAGGTTACATATATGCAAATTTTACAGTCAGCAAACAGTGGCAGTAAAAATACTTTTTAGATCAACACTAGTATTGTTTTTAAAGCTGACATCGGCTGATACCCATGGTCTGTCAACATATCGGTCCAACCATACTACTCCTGAGTCTAAGGCTACATTTGAATATTTTCCAGTGCCAGGTGATTTATTTGCATGAGTGATGAATGAGATAGTGATGTTGAAACACTGCAAAACTACATGTTGAAACATTACAAGCTAGCTGTTATGATAGCAAGCTGGTGTTATCTCTGGTATGGGAAGAACGGAACCACAAACTATATTTGGAAGTCTGGACGTTGAATATCTTGCTTATAAGCAAATGTGTATAAACATAGGATCTTCTAATGTTCGGCATATAGATAATACACGAAACATAACACTGTTTGGCCATGCATTACAGTGTAGCTAATGTTAGCTAACACTGGTGAGTAAAAACAGTAACCCAAAACCTTCATTTGGCTTTTAAGTTTGAAATTTCTTAATGTTACACGATGTGTTTTTCTGCATGCCGAATTTGTCCGTGGCTCCTAACGGGTCGTTTAAGGTCTTTGGTGATGTTTTACAAGTTTCAGACGTTTGCACTTGACCACAGAAACATATGACCATAAATTGTATAGCAAGAGCTTGGCGTACAGTAACATTACGAGACAGAACGACGCGTATAACAGTGCTTTGATGTGATTTTGTGAACAACACCTCACTGGTCAACTTCGCTAACCGGCGTTTGGTAGATCCGTTTCGCCATGCACTTCTATCTGTTGTGGTTAACTTGCGTTAACAGTTAGCTAGCGTGTTGTTTATTGTTGTTTACCTTGGAGGATGAGTCAGGACTGACACTTCTTCGACACGTCGTCTCGTCGTTCTAAATCCAGTGTCGTTGTACAGCTGTGACCTATTCAAAACCCATGGCGGCAATTTTTCCTTTGAATGTTTTCAAGAGAAGACTGCCCGTTAATTACATGCAATAAAGTGCTATGTTCAATGTAGTGCAATGCATGTATTTCCTCCTCTCAGTGCTGCCGCCATGACAGATTTACGCAAACTTCCGCTCCGCAGTTCACATGACTATATTGGTAATCAACGGATTATCAGGTCACATGACATTAGAAGTCGCTTAACCCATTATGTGTTTCGCCTTCAACGTTGTGACGTCACCGTGGTAATTTGCAGTACTCCTTTGAAATACAGTTTAGTACACTACCCAAGGTGATGAACAAAATCAGACTTTGTAATTGCCGTCCCGAAAACTAAATCCTCTATTTTAATAAAAACTGCCCTGTATTTATAGAAACCCCCACATTTTAAGCATGTATTATTGGAGGCACCTTTAGTAAAAAGCTTATTTGAAAGACAACCATAATATCAGAGGTTAAAGTTAAGTGGCATGACCGAAAATTCATCTCACAACATAATTTGAAACTAGACAGTGTATCAGGGTATATTTGTATTTTATTTTTTATTTTTAATGTCAATAAAAACACATCTGATGCCAGACACGCATGTGTATGGCGTGCGCAGCGCCACCCTGTTCCTCATGGGTACATCCTTTGGAAAATGCTTGAGAAAGCAAACCTTAATTGTAAAGCAAGCATGTGTCTCCTCGCAGATTCACAAAGCATTCTCTTTGTTTCCTCACATTCTTCATGATACTTTTGGATTCCAGGTGACGTTAGAGAACATGGTATTGCTGACCTAGGAAATAACTGTAACTTAACTGTAACTCCAACTTATTTTGCAGATGACCTCGGTATGCCCATTTATTCCCATCTTATTACTGATTTTACAAAATTTTGTCACACGGTCCATCAGACAAGAATATACTAGACATAATAAAGAACTATGACAGCTTGGTGAAGAATGAATTTTTATTTATTTATTTTTAATAATTTGACAACACTCAAAGCTGTACATAGTTATATGTTCAGTTGGAAAGTGCCCAGTGACACCAACTGTAACTTTAAGGATGTCCTTTCGAGAGGAATCAACCTTTTCAACCTGAGAGATAACACAGTTGATGCTGAAAAAGACCTAAAGTATCACAAAGTTGTATTTCAGCACAAACCTAACAAGTTCAACAGTTCATTGGTGTGCATATGGCTGCACTATGTGAGGATCCAGTCTACAGTAAGGTCTAGAGTGTGCAGTTTTACAGCACTGAAAACCTGTAAGAAAGGGGTTTGACAACTCTGGATAAATAATTCTTTTAAAGTGGTGCACAGGGGATGTTGATTTTAATTTTTAACAGCAGTTTCTAATGACTAAATCAGCACTGATAGGACACAAGGCTATAACTTGGTTGACTGAACTGCAGCTTTACAAAGCTGGGCAACTTTGCAGGACCTAATTTTTTGAAAGATGTCTTAACTTCATTACCCTAAATATCCTGTAAGGTGACGTCAGCAAACTGCACACAATCCGGGTAGTCTGTGCAAAAGATACCAAGCAGATGAAAGAGGTAAAAGGTCTCATGTTAGTGAGTCCTGTTTTCTCTGGACAGAGCGCTCACCGCTGTTTAGGAAACACTTTGATTTTACTCTTACATTTTAATTTGTGTTTTCCGGTGAGAAGTGATATGTTACACCAGAATTAGATTTTCACTAATATCTTAAATTGGCAGCGTCTCAGTTACTGGGGATGTGATGCTCTTCTATGCTGCAGCCTGGCCTTGAAATTTAGTCTGATGAGACAACTGGAGTTTTACATAAAAATTGTGCCTACTGCAGCTTTAAACTGATTTTAAAGCCAGGGGTTCCACACAACACCAAAACACTATGAGAGGGATGTCTCAACCACTGTGAAATGCCTCAAAGTGCATTTAAAAAAGTAAAAAAAATATACTCTATATTTGTCTTTCAGGGCATTTCTAGACACAGTGAATGAAGGCTTTGACAGATCACACATCTTTCAATCTATGTACAGTTAGTAACAGTTTGTAACAGAGTCAGCACTGGTTTTGAAATGCAACAGTAATTTAGCCGTCTTGGTTCCTGTTTTGTGACGAACTCTCATGTCCAAACTTCAATCACATCGCCATCCTCCATGTCCAGCTGAGACGGCGTCTGGCTGTATGTGATCTTGGAGCCGTCAAAGTGAAACTGCACCTTTTTTCTGGAGCTTGCAGGCATGCTGTTCAGGTACTGGGACAGGATGGAGCCCAGCGGCGCGTCCTGAGCAACACAGAAATGAGGCAAGGCAGCATGAGTTTGTGTCACACAGCTGAGTCAAACATGAAGCAGATGTGGTGGTGATACGCACTCTGTCTAAGGAGTATTCCTGCGTGGAGCCTTTCTCTTTGCCCTGCAGTCGCACAGTGATAACACTGCTGCTATCTTCCTCAGCTCCCTGTTTATCATCTGCTGCCATGACAACACAATCTATACAGGAAAGAGCAGATTATTCCATTAAAAAAAAAAGGTAACAGTAATCATGCTATACCCACTCCAGAGGAGAAAATATTCAATCACTCTCCATTGACTTTATTCATTGACTTAATTTTACTTTATTTATGTCCAAAAAGCAGGTCAAGAATCAAGATGGGATTTTTTTTCTTCCAAACAGAAAAACTGAGTCTTTACAGCCTAACTAATCCTGAAACCCAAATCTGTGTGAAGCCTGACCTCTAATGGTGAAAGGTAGGCTGTCTGCTCCTCGTGGCCGGTGTTCGTTGAAAGAAAAGTGAATACAGGCAATAAGATGTGAAACACTGGAGTCTTGAAACTCCATATGTTTACATGTGCAGCAAGTGTTCTATTACAGGTAAGTTTAACATCCAGTTGATAGTTTTAGCTAAGATTACATTAACTATATTGCTGTAAGATAAATAATTTTGAGAATACAAAACTTTTGTTGTGATAGATAGTGGATGAATCTATATTTGCACATTAGTAGAGAAATAAAGCTGTATTCTTGTTTTTAAAAGGTGAAAAGACTTTGAGTGAATGCTACAGTTAAAGGGTCCCTTCTGGCTTTTTGTCATGTGACCCACCTATAATGTCAGCGATGCCGAGGTCGAGCTCGTTGACCGTTAAGTGAGTGGGAAGCTCCACTTCTTTCCTCAGCAACAGGATACGAGAAGGCGGGACTTTGAGCTTGACGGACAGTGCATCCACTACCTTGCTTAAAGGTGCTGACTGAAAATTAAAAAAACGCATTGTTGTGGAAGCAGACAGAGACAGTAGCGAAATAAAAAGCTCAGGTAACATTCAGTATGTGCAGACAAAACTTACATTGGGAACTGTTTTAAACATATGCCATGTCTCAAATCAACAGCATTACACACTCCCTTCTTAGTATTTTCATATCTCTCTAACACGTCATTCAGAGTAATGCACAGATCTCAGTGTTTTTACAACATTTCTGTTTTCTCATATTGCATGTATGTCATATCCTTGTTATTGGTTGTAACTCTCTCTCCGGATCTCTGCGTACGTACAGACAGCATGGGGATCCAGTTTTCAAAAAGGACATTTATAATGGTTTCTGAGGCTGACAACGAGTTCCCTCTTGGACTATGTTGAAGGTTAGCAAGAAGCTGCAGTAGAGTGTTGAGTTAGCAGTGAGGTTGTGCTGTACGGTCATGAATGTCCTTTTTGAAAACTGGAAACTAACAATACAGTCAAATATGTCTTGAAATTTTCCCCCCAAAAATGGCTGCATTATAAATGATGGTTATCAACATTTTAATATGGCCCGGGCTAAAGAAAAAAAAAAGAAAAGCTTATCCTTCAGCCCTGGCAGGTGAGGGATCTCTGCATACATACAGACAGCACGGGGATCTTGTGGAGATCTGCTCGACAGCGGACTTTGAGGGGGATCTCTCTGACTGTCACAGAGCTTTCTACCCTGGCCGCAGGTGGGCCCCGAGGACCGGAGTTGGGGGTCACGATGATGATGTCATCATCATCATCAATGTTGTCTTTGTACTCCTCCTCCTCCTCCAACGGGGCAGAGCAGAGGTTTCGTCTGGGCCTCCTGCCCAAGGCCTCTGGAGGCGGAGAATGGAGGAGGGAGCTCACTGCACCCAGCTTTCTGTCAATCTCACTGACACACACACACACACACACACAAACAATGTTGTTATCAGGGGTGTAACGATTCATTCATTACATTGATTATAAATTCTGCCAATTCAACGGAGTGATCTGCTGAAAGAAAGAAATAGAATCAACTGCTCTTGACTTCAGCCTGAATCGATTCATTCATTATTCTTAATATTCTTCCAAAAAAGTGGTGATCTAACAGAATACTATGACTTGCAACTTTGTTTTGCAAGTTTTTCTTTTAAAGAATATAAGTACAAAGAATGAATTATGTTGCCTGATGTTTTTTTCCAGGAAATAAAAGTTTCATCTAAATTATTGCATGTGTTTATTAATGGACTTTAAGGACTTTAATTAAGGTACTGAATTTAATTATCAGCTCAAATCATGGTTTACAAACTCAAGTCACATTGAACCGTTCCAAAACAAAACAAAACAAAAAAGTTCTTAAACTGAATCACTAACCAGTGAATTGTGAATTGAACTGAACTGATGTTAAAGCTAAGGATTCAGAGCTGTAGCTGTTATGCTGGAAAATGGTAGAATAAAAAAGATGATAGTTGTTTAACTGATGCCAAGTCTGGTAGAATAAGTTAAATTCTCAGTTACAACCCAAATGTCTCGGCTTTTGGCTAGAAGCTGGTGTTCATTCGCTGCTCTGATGGTGACATTTTACATAGATTCAATCCCCTCTATCTGACAAGCTGCAGCACGACAGTATCACCACTCAGCCTGATCCTGTCATTTTCACTGATACCAAAACACAGAGACACGTTAGAAGCGCTCATGTTAGCTCTGCCGCCCGTCACTAGATGGTGACACCAGTCTCCTGCTTCAGACTCACTGAATCTTCCGGCTGACCCGCCTGGAGGGTTTGGCAGCCGGACTGCCTGCGGGCGGCGGCGGAGAGGGGGAGCGACTGTCCTCCCTAAAACACAGAGAGAGAGAAGTCCAGTATTTCAATGTGAACATAGAAATTTGACTATTATTAAATCACTCCTGGATGGTTCGGTCCACGCAGAGTGAGTGAATCTTTACACTTTTCTTGTGCCACACAGAGGCTAGATTAGGTTAGATGATGTTATGATGTATCATAAGCTCTGTGGAGGCTGGATAGAAAACAAACAAGCCAGGCTTGTTATCTGAAGCCAAAAATAACATAATAACATTCAGTCTGCCACCAAACACGTATTTGCCACACTGTCTGTGGCAAATATTTTATTTAATGTTTATTTTATGGGGACAGATACATATGTAATTAACATTTAATAAATAAAAACATTTGTATCTTAGGCTAATTTGCAATGTTCGCCCCCCCACCTCCCTCCAATTTTTCTTTAATTTCATGCCGCAAATGCATTTTGTTCAGCAATTTGTCATGTATGGTACTTTCCAGACCTGACTGAATGAGTGGAACGGCACGATGTTTCAGGCTATCGGGACCTTCATCAGGTCTAACATTCCTAGTATAAACAGTTGGTATGTTTAGGGCCCAGTTGGATAGGCATGGTATTCACCAATGGTTTGACATGTATTTGAAGAATAGCACTCTGAACTCTGTTGTTTTTAATTGTTTGTGTCTCTTGAAATAAGGATGCACCTTGTTTAAGTGTGTGATATCCAACTGCTGTGTGTCTGAAATACTGAAACTTTTACAAGAGATTTCACAACCTGTTTGTGGCTAAAATGCTGATATCTAACAGACGGCTCACCCAGGGCGCTCATTGTAGGCTTCAGTTCATCTTCACTGCTTTGATGGGATAAGCTTGTCTGTCACAGGTGCTTATTTCTGGGGTTCAAGTACCCACTGCTTTGGAAAATCTCAACACTTTAATCCCAGATTGTTACGAGTTCATTGTGGGCCTGAGGATATTTTAGAAGGAGTCTGACCTCTAACTGAGCTTTGTTACTCACAGCGCTTGGTTCCTCTCCACAGTTTCGGGTTCGTCCTCCTCGGAGTCGCTGAGGCTGTGGCTGACTACGGTCTTTGTTGTTGCTGGTGGCGGGGATGGCGACCACAGACTGGCTTCTGCACTGTCGCCTAGACAACAGCAAAGAAGATTTATTACTTTTTGTATCAGGAAAAATTAATCAAAATAGCTCTCCTTGACCTGATGTCAAAGAAACTCTTCAGACTAGGGCTGGGCGATGTGGGTAAAATCAAATATCACGATATCTTTGACTGAATACTTCGATATTGTGACAATATTGGTGCTTTCATATGATATTTACACACAAGGCATTTTGATAAACAATCTTTGGATATCAATATCAATGTGGATCAAAGTGTAATACCAATATATCGCCCAGCCCTACCTCAGAGTCCTCACCTGTGTTCTCCGTCTCAGTGAGCACAGCGGGCGTCGGCTTCAGCTGCAGACAGGAGTTCACCTGAAGACAAAAACACATTCAACATAACGTGATTTTCCTTTTATGATCCGTGTGTGGAAACTGTATGATTTCAGCAGCAGATAGTGCTTCGACACAGCAAAGAAAAGCAGAATATAAATAATATAGCGGACTGGGGCCATTTAAACATATATAATGGACAATTTCAATACAAGTATATGTTTAAGTGATGGTTCTTACACATTCAGAGATATCTGCTATTTGAATTGACCACATGAAGGTCATAATAGTACCTCTATATTTATTACAGGAGACACATTTCAGACTAAACACTGTGACTTCTACTGCGTAACTAAAGAAAAAAAATAATAATAAAAAAATAAAACCTTGGATACTCTTACACTCTTATATGTCATCAGTCTGTGGTGTTTAATGCGTTCCAGTGTTCATTATTTTGTGATAAAACGCTGCAACTTATATTTTCTTTTATAAAATCCCACTGAATGGAGGCTAGTGAAGGCTTTCCACTCCACAAACCAGCTTCCTCTGACTGAGTGGACTCTCTGGACTTTACCTTGTTGGAATAGATGGGCACTGAGGCGATAGCAGACGGGTCGATGATGCGACGGCGTTTGGGTGGCGGCCTCACGGGGACGACGACCTCCAGATCACTGTCGCTGTCAGATACCTGGAACAGACACAGACGGCGAGTTGACACGTGCACGTTTGTTGGATTTCCTCCTCTGTGTATGTTTTTGATAAGGGTGACGTTGACACTTGGCTGCAGTTTTTGCACTGGTTTGTTTTGATGGATTTATGAGGTTGATACTGGCCTTCTATTAAAAACAATGTATCAGCCAGTCAATTCCAGACCCCTCTGATAATATGATCCAATTTGATTAATTACAGATTTATAGAATTGACCAAAACTACACTGGTTGTGGAAGTTAGTCAGATAACTGTAGAAATGATTACACTACATGCTGGAGACAGTGATCTGAAACTGTGAAACAAAACTTTTATACGACTTACAGCTTTTGTGCCAAAAGGCATCAAGTACTTTGTGTTGATTTGCTTCCTGTAAAGCGTTTTCCATTTGCGGAAATGTGTTGTATTTAATTAGTATAAGGACCTCTCTTTTCTGGAATTTGTGATCTTTCTTTAACTTTAAATGGTTCCTTTGAGGACATTTCCTGCTTTGATTTTATTAGTCAAACTAAATCATGTTACTCCAGAGTGGATGTGAGCTCTCTTCTCGTCAGTCTTTTCCAACAGAGCAGTACAGAAAGGACCGTTATGAGCTGAAACGTCTGCTTGGTCTCTGCTATTCTACCTTGGTTTCTGCAGCTGCTAGTTTTTGTTTTGTCGCTGTGAAATAAGAGATGATACTTATTTCGTGATCTGTCCGGTGTACATGCAGGGTTTTATACACAGAAACTTTTATACACAGAAAACAGATGTGTTATGATTATAGTTAACAGCCTTTGCTTCAACTTCATGTTGTGGAGAGTCATTTATCGGTACCGACAGAAACTTCTGTAATGGTATCGCTAACTGGTTAGCATTAGCTAAAACAGCATCTGTGTCAAGTGTGCAGAAGGTTGCACAACTTCCATTTCTGGCTGAGGTGTTTGCTTTTCAAAATTAAACAACAAAAACTGCCTTTTTGAAGAGCAACACATTGCAGCCATAAAAACGGCCATAATTACAAATTATGGCTGTTTTAAATAATTATTAAAGCTTATAAAGGAATTACAACTTTGCACATATACTTTTCCATGAGTTCTTCTGTGTTCATGACGCAGAAGAACATGACATTAATACTTAAAATAATATGCCATACTAAACAGGAGCCCGAACTTTACATTCTCAGGACACTGTTGCCACCTTATGGCAACTTTTGAGAAGCCCACTGACAACTTTAATTTAAAAATTTTATCTTCACATGTCAACTTCCAAAGTATTGTCAGGCAGATCTGCATAGCTGTGCCCCTGAATACAAAATCAGGGCGATCAGTCAAATGATGGTCGCCCGACCATCATTTGACTGATGACCATGGAGTTAGGGAGTCGAAGTAGCGAGAAAACATTTTCCAAGTTTTTGAATCACTACAACCATAAGAGCTTCTTCATGGTACAGTCATAACTGTGCACACATTTTTTTACGCTGATAGGCCCAATAACAGCGGACAGACAGACAGATACCTTGACCAGGACACTGTCACCATAGCCTAGTATGGTCCTAGGACACACCCGACCAAATGCATGATCCTCTCCCGGAGATTACTATATTTCGTATTTTTACGCCTGTGGAGACAGTTAAGAAAAACAATCATCTGTTTTCAGATTTCAAGACCTGAAGGCTGCGTATTTGGCCGGTAGGAGGCATATTTTTATTTTGTAGAGTACAAGCCGGAAGTCCAAATAAACCTTTCGCTATGTTGTTTCAGCTTGACGCGGCTCCAGGTTGTGTGCAGATTACTTGTTATTTCTGTAGTTACATGACACAGAGCTATTTTCTCTGGTAACAGACCTCATCAGAATAACATCCAATGTTACCTACTTTTGACTTGGTTTCACCGATAGAGTTCTCATCGTTAACACGGGGAAATCTGTCACAACTCACCGTTTCAGCCATAGTTGTTTTTTCCGCGCTTCCCTGCTGCCTTCAAGGGCTGTGGGGAGAAATGCCCGTACGCACATGAACGAACCTAAACAAAGTAGTAAATACAGCTGTGGCAAGTGGGAATTTTCTATGCTAATTCGAAATGCCGAAATATGACGTTTAATATAGGAGGAGATTCTTTGAACCTTGATGACATTAGACGTTTGCAGTCATCTAACAGCAATAAAGGCACAGCAAAATAAGTAGAAAATAAGACTAGAGCAAATGTGGGGCATTAAACTTAAAGCAACAAAGAGAGGTTGGTATAGTTCGAAAAATATTTATCCATCCATCATGTACAGGTGTGAATAGTAGAGAAATGCATACAAAAGTGCATGGTGTGAAAAACGATTTGTTACATTTTACAATAAAATATGGGGTCGTGGAGGATAGAAATTGTTGCCAACTGATGGTTAAATTACGTCTATTTTGTAATTATATTTTAGACGTATGCAAAGAATGGCTGTTTCTACTTTTACGAATTGTTTCGTTTTATCAAACGTATTTCCTCAGAGCTGACTGGACTTCAAGGACGTGATCCTTAATTTTTTTCCCCCGAATTTCACCATTTTAGGTTGGCTAATGTTGGGCCCAAACATCTTTTCTTGAAATGTTTCTATGACTACAACTCTGTTTGTAATTCTTGGTTCTGTTGATCTTTGTACTCAGTGATGCCATGTATCTAAATATGAATTATCAGGAGCCAGTTTTCAATTTTACCAGCTGATTCATAGCCTTCAAAGTGCATCCCAGGTGTAAATCAGTTTCTGCTTAGATGGCTAAAATGAAAACCGACGGGACTTTGAACTTATGAGTACCAGAGTTAGGAACCACTGGCTTAAAACTGTATTTTCAACTACAGAGCTCAGAAGTAGGATCTCATGAGGAGCGCTTGAAGGCAGCACAGAATTAATATCCTCTATGGCCGTGATTGGTGGAACTTGAGCGTCTGTCTTCCTCTGGGCCAATCAAAAACTCAGACTTAATACTTGCTTTCTGAAAATGCCCCAGAGGACAACAGCCACAAATATCCTAACTATTGTGGACAGAGTTGTTAAAATTTATGTGGCCAAAATTGTACATCAGACCACAACAATAAATATGGGTTATGTGATGCATGTCACAACACTGTTGTTCTGTCTGTTTGGAGAGTATGACAATCTCTTTCACTCCAGCCTTTGTGTAGAAAGCACAACTCAGAGCAAAATATTTTTTTATTACAAACTCTCACATCTTTGACATAAAAAAATGCAGTTTTGACAATCAGATCTACACACAAGGCAGAGCATCCACTTGTCAATAAAACTGGCAACCACCGCAGAATGCAGAGCAAAGCTGTGTAACATTTGACATCATAATGACATAAAAGATATGTCAAACTTATAACCCACATCTGGGTACTTTAATAACAGCAAGCTTGAACTGATCCTCACCTTCAGCGCAGATAATTTACAAAATCGATCAATACAAAAACATGATCAGAGCTGGACAGTGTATCGCATCTTGGTTCAAATGCTTTGAAACAGGAACATTACACATTTCTGATGTCCGCTTTCAGAATTTTCACAGTTGTTTCTCTGACCGGAAATTAGTGTTACTGTGAAGGGCAAATGCTCCCTAACAGGCCTCATCCTCGTCTCTTGGTCTCTTCTGGTCTTGGTTTCCATCCTTCGGTCACTTCTTCTTGTTCTCTTTGCAGGCCACCACGTAGCGTTGGGCCACATTGAGTGGAGGGGAGTAGCCGTCTGCATATGATGTGTCCTCGAACAGCACTGAGTAGTCGTCCTGAGGCTGCAAGCACACGCTCTGGTTAGACGATACACTACTGGTTTGGTAGTATCACTGCTGGAGTTGTGGCCCTGGCAGCAGGAACATGACTCTCTGTAAAGCTGACTGCATTTCTGATGATCAAATCATTCACTTCTGTGCTGTTTTTGACTGAGAACTGATCACGTCATCACTCACATATCTCACTGACTTTGTGTTTATCTTCTGTTCCCTCTCTAGTCTACAAAAGCCAGGAGTTTATCCATTTTTATGAGTAGCCTGCTACAATCACATAAGGTGTTATAGTGTCTTATAGTGGACAAAAGTCTGAGTGTTTCAAATTCAAAAAGGAACAGAAGATTTGTTCTGTACAGACTGCTGTTCCCTCAGGGTTTGCTTTTAAAGAGACACAAGGGCAACAAGCTGGAGACGTTTCAGCTTTTTATCCTTGAAATGAAATGTTACCTGTGTTCCCGATTTTGAAATCTGGAATGTAGGTAGATTCTGAAATTTAGATTTTACTGGCCAACTGGTGATTTGGAGCTGCAGCTGATAGACGGCAGAGCACAGAGAGAAGCAGAGGAGACACAGCCTGTAGCTGTGAGGCTAATGGACTAAAGGCTGAGCATGTGGAATCCAAAAGGATTTTTATGGGTGTTTCTCAGCTACCGTGTGTATGGTTCAGTTGCCCCATATACTCTAGTTCAACTGCAGCCCAGTTTTTAGTAGTAAGTTTCTCAGTAGTGAAACAATCAGGAAAACTGTTGTATTTACCAAAAGACACCATGGCAGAGAAGTCAGAAATACAGACTTCAAAAATACCAAATCGTCCTTTTACATCTGATTTGTATAGTCTCATCCTAATAATCTTTTTCAGCCATCTCTGTTTTTTACTGCCTGGCTCTTACATATTTAGGCTTTTTTTTTTTTCTTGGCGCAGAGCAGTTAACCTCCATGACGGCGCCAAAGGTGGTTGCTAAGAGATTTGTGATGCAACTGCAGAGCCTCTACTGCGGCTGGGCTCACAGCTAAATTAACCGCCGTGATGTGGGCTGGTGTGTCTCACCCTGTGCGGCGGAGTGTGGATGAGGGCCCGGTAGAAGCAGGTGGTTTGGGGGTAGAGGGCCAGCACCAGCTGGTCTTTACTGAACAGGGCCTCTGGGTCTGTCTCTGGGTTGGCCTTCCACTGAGGGAGCGGGATGATGCGCCTCCTGCTTAAAGTGTGTCTCCTGATCACACACACACACATATTTCAAACAGAGATATTCTGGACAAGACAAAGTTTATTCAGCCTGAGTGTGGGAGAGGAGAGGGCGGGACCAGGGGGATTCAAGTTTGACTGATATGGGCTTTTGAAGACTGGCAGCAATGCTAATATTTTTGGAGTGAAGCTGCAAATATTTTGTGCCAATTTTCAGAATCTTGACATTTGACAGATTTCATGCTACCAATTTCAAGTGTTCCCCCAGAATTTTATTTTTGTCAGGATGGAAAGGCCTCTATATCATCACTTAGACCATCACGGGACACTAAAACTCTCCATGGAAACACAGACTAACAGCTCTTGAAGTTAACCCTGACTGGATCAGATCTCTAATAATCAATATCAACAAAAATATACAGTATATCAGTCTAACCCTACAAAGAATAAATAAATAAAGACACGCCAGGTGACTCAAAGGAGATAAAAGGGTGATGGGAAACAGATGAGGAAAGAAAAACAGCATGAAAGAGTAAGTGCAGGAAGAGAGAGCGAGGGAAGACAGAAAGAAAATGATAAATGTAGGAGGCTCAAGGCTGAGACACAGAAAACAGGAAGGGAAAAAGATGACTGAACAGCAGGAGAACAGAGATGTTGGTAATAATGAGAATATGGAGCAATTAAAAATAACTCACTCTTTGCCTTCTTCATCAATATCATCCACTTCATACCTAAAATGAGAGGCAAAAATATATATATTTTTTGCTTGAGTAATGCATTAAAACATCCAAAACCCTTTCCTAACTGGGCATAACGTCCTGAATGTGACTATAACTTGTTGTGACTTAATATTATAAAAGGTCATATTGTGGCATTTTGGATTTTAGGCAGATTTGTCTTCACTGGGCACTGGTTACGACGTGAGGACCAAGCTGCCATGTTGGTGTTTAAATTGTCTGAAAAATGCATAGCTAGCATTTCTTCTTCTAGCTAGTTCTGACACTGACAAAGTTAAAAGCAAGTTTTAGGCTGACTGAAGGGTATTTTTCAACCCAGTCCGTATAAAAATGTTGATACCGATCATTTATAACCATACATTATGGTAAATGCTAAATAAAACTTTTTTGAAAACATTCTTTGTAACCATTGTTTGGGTGTATAATTTCAGGACGTATATGACAGTGCTGTGAGCTGTGTGCTGTGGGTTTTTGAGGCTGAAGTGAGTGCCCTGTTGGACTGTGTTGAAGGCAGCAAAAAGCTGCAGCAGAGCAGTAAGTTTCTCTTCATTAAACCTAGCTGTGAGGGTTTTCTGCGTACGGTTATAAATAATGGGAATCAACATTTTAATGCAGCCTAGGTTCTATGTGTCTAGTAATGATTTATTAGTGTTAAATGCTATAACTTTCACCCTTAATCAACTACATTTTCATAAGTTATTTTTAAAAAAAATTGACATGCTTGTCTTTTAATATTTTACAACAACCTGCATTCCTGAGGAGGAGACAATGATGATTTCCTACTCTTTTCCTCCAACTATTCCCAAGTGTTCTTTGATTTTTAGTTTTTATTATAATGCATACTTGTTGGTGGAGTGGCTATAGCTGACGACTTCAGCCAGGATCCACTGCTCGTCTCCATCGACAGCCTTCACCCTCGCTGCCACCTTGTCGCCCTGCTTGGCCACATAGTCACTGCTGGCCGGGGTCGCCCCGCACAGAGGAGGAGGACTGGGGGTGAGAGAGGGAATTTAACAGAGGGAATGACACAGGAGAGGATGAAGAGAGAGGGACTGTAAGGTTGAGAACAGAGAGTCTGAAGTTCCTATTTCCTTAAGTGTGTTTTGGTAAAAGATAAATAACATTTTACATGACATCTCACAGTTGCAGTTTCCTTAAGGTGGTAAACAAGAAGCTCAGGTGGGGGGGTAAAACAAGTTCAGTATGAAAACGGGATCCCTGGGAGCTACCTGTCCCCTGGCTTGCCAATCCACAGCGGAAGCGTCATGGCCGACTGCTGCAGGAGGGTCATCAGGACACCGCGCCTCATCGTCTTCCTGGGAGGGTCACTGTCACTGTAAACTCCTGCCATCTTAGCAGCTGGGGTGCAGCAGGCGAGGGGAAGAGAAAAGAACGAGTGTTTCAAAGTGTTAAGAAGTCGCCATGAATTGGATCACTAGTTGTGTTTCCATCCAACTGTCATGTAACTTTTCCACAAACTTTTGAAATGTCACAAAAAAGTAAACAACTTTTCAAGCTTTTCCATCAGCTGGGTTGGAACAAATAAATCCGCTTACTAAATGTCAGGTGGAAAACATCCATTTGAAAAAATGTAAAGAGTCTTTCAAGATTGACTGGCATTTCGTATTTATCTTGTGTTCATACAACTACAACTATTTTTACATGAGAGGGGCAGCAGTTATATTTCTGGCCTACTTTTAAGCCTACTTCAATATTTATTTGACAAATGTGTTGCCACCGCTGTCTATCATAAATTCTTTATCTACAAAAAGGTTTCACTACATCAATCAGTTGTAAATTCAATCAGATTTGACTATTTCCCACCATTTTTTCTAAAAAAAAACAAAAAAAAACAACTAAAACTAAAAAAACAAACAAAAAATACTTGTAAACCTAAGTTATAGATTGTAAAAAGGCACATGACAGATTTTATCAGTATGAAACACGCCACCACACACGCACGCACACACACGCGCTCGCACACACACACATACACGTACCTATTCGCCTCTCCTCCAGTAAAGATTTGATTTCTGCAATTTTATCCAGAGCATGACGCAGGATGCTGTGAAAACAGGAGAGTAAAAACCAGCTGACATGTCAGATGGGATTTTTCTTGGGTGCTCTGCAACATGTTGCAGCATTCCAGGCAACGATGAACATGCTAATCATTTTTGTGATAATGGGATGACTACTGATGCCCTGTCTGGACAGTATTAGTATTACAGAGCAAACTGAGCAATGTAATTCTCTACATTGCACATCAAGTCGTTTCAGTGTTCAACCTGCATGGGATAAATCTCTGACTTTGTTATTCCCCAGAAACAGAAAAAAATTGTCAATACACAAAACTGACATTAGAGCTGCATTGTTGATGGGTAAACACAGTAGGAAATGGAGGGAGGGTACATGGGTAATGGGTAAGTAATACATTAAAAAACATAATTTGTATACACACACTGTCGACCCAGAATGTACTGGAGCAGACAGATGGTGTAGGAGTTTGCAGAACAACAGTACATTATTTCTTTTGAAACTGTGCCTCCTATGGAGATGTGCATCCTGTAATGAATACAAATGATCCTCTGCAGGGGATTTAAATCACTCAATTCCACCAGTTACATTTATATTACCTTATTTTCTCTGGTCACACTAATCCCATCCAGACAGGTCTTAAAGCATGTCACTGCGGTGGTACAGCTTAAAGCGAGGAGATTCCTGACTTCTGCAGCTACTCACCTGCACTCTGCCTCAGCGTCTGCTTTAGCTGTGGTGTACAGTCCCCTCAGCTTGGTCCTGTAGTATGGGGAGGCTGGAAGAGACAGAAAAACAATGCATCAACCTATGATTGTAACTGAATATGGAGACATATGATGGTGATGGATGGGTTAGAATGGAAAAATAACTTTCCTTGCTCATATGGGTACATGTACAAAAAGGTTAGGAAGCCTAGATAGTGTCATGTTGTTCTGTAGGTGCAATTATCATCATGTGGAGTTGTACTGGTCCAGTCATTGGGCATCCCAGTAATTTTATCAAACCTACTGACCATCAAAACTACAAAAATGGTAAGATAAAAGCAGTATTTTGGCACAGCTTCACCCAGTAACACGTTACATGAAGGAACAGGTTCCACAGGGAAAGCAGAAAATCCTGTAACACTTTGAATGCTCATAAGAAAGATTTATTGGTGCAAACACATCTAATGAATCTTTGCTCTTAGCACTGCTAGTGTTGTGGGAATTTCCCAGTTTTTTTCAATTTTAGATCATATTGGAACACATGGAACAAATTCAAATGAGATAAATGAAACATATGGTTCGGGACAGATTATAAAACACCCAAAGGCTTATAAAGGAATCTCATCTAGAGAAAAAAGACAATTATAAACAGCAGATAAGGACATTTTAGATAAAATAAATTACAATTGATATTACAAGCTAAAATAACAATAACTAAACCAATCTTACTGGGACCATTTAGTCACCACTGAATATGGTGTTGTGAGATCACTATCAATCTGCTAAGCCCAGGAGAAACTGTCTGGCATGAGGTTTTGGCAGTCACATCACAGAAACTGTGCACACATTCAAATGGCTGCAAGTGAAACCACAAGTATGTGTGTGTGTGAGAGAGAAGAGTTTTTGAAGATAGAAGTGGAAGCAGGATGGCAACTGACTTTTGTTTTCTGTCTGCATCCTTTCATGTGTTTTCTGAATGTTGAGCAGGTTGTGTTCACTGCGCGACCTCTCCTCCTGGAAGAGAACGACAGAGATTATTTGAAGTATTAACTATTATTTGAATTTGAATGTGCAACATAAACTACAATTAAGAGCCATCTCACCTGGGTCTGTTTGATGAGTTGGTGGAGTTCTGTCAGTAGCTCTGCAATTTTGGTGTCAGCTGACATGTCTGTAGCTGGGAATTAAATAAGAAAATTTCGTTTTGGCACTCATGCGGTCCTACTGAAACAGGTCATCGCCTACTCCTCATACGTGCCTAAACCACCTTAGAAACTATAAGTATTAAGTTAGCTTGATTATCGTCAATCGTGCATACTTTCTACAACATATATGAATACCCTTTCCGTATATTTAGAAACAACTGGTGAGTTCGGCATACAAGTGGTCCACAAAGCAGCAGATACTTTTTTGTAAAATGTCAACTTTGCGATTTGTTTACGCTATTCGATACCACCCCCTTCAGGGTGTATTTGGTGGAGGGCCACAAGAATAGCAGTCTAACTCTTTATAAATTATGACATTTTACTGAAATAAATGCTGCTTGGTGTACTCGATGTATGCCGAAGTGAAGAGCGGCTCGTAATGACTGAGAAAAGGTCTTAAGTTGTGCTGATATGTGTATTTGGCAAGAGGCAAGAGCAAGGCTGGTTTAAAATGAGAGATTTTTAAACGGGGTCGTTCTCACGTTCTCTCCATGCTAACGGACAGCGCGTATTTTACGTTAAACTGTCGAGAGCCAAGATATTAAGTTCTACGCCGGGGAAATGGCCTTCAGTTTGTTTACGTTGCTATGATTTTACAGAAATTAGGCTGTGTACACTAAAATGCCCACAAAGCTAAATAACTGGCCGTGTTAGCAAGTAACATTAACGTTAGTATGTTTAGTTAGCGGATGTTAGCTAGCCTACTTCACTCATTTGCTCTCAAGTGAGATATTTGCACGTACGACATAAATCGTCAGCTATATATTTCATGTTAAAGGGTCTTATTAAATAACATGCATTATCTGTCTTTGAATATACTTCATAAAGTTGCCTACCGTGCTAGTTTTGATTTATTGTTGGCTAGCTACATACACAGATTAGCTTCCGCTAACCAGTGTCAAGTTACCAGGAGTAAACAACACAATATCCGGTGAAAACTTTCAAAATAAACATTGATGAACAAGCGTTTCAATGTTTTGGGGGTATTACAAAGTACAGAAGTGAAAAGAAAGAATATGTGTATACAGCAACCCGGAGTGCAATAAAATACCACTGCTGTATTTTAATAGCCCTGTACAAGTCGGCCAGAGGGACAAACAGACCTTTTTCCATGTACGGGGCTGGTGCCTATCAGTGCTCTATCTGCAGCACGTTGGCATCAGACTGCATAGTCAACAGTTAAAACATCCTGTGTATTAATTATTAACTGGTGTTGTGGATATGCCTAGGTGTATTCAAACATATGAACTATGGCTTAGCAGCTTCAAATCATGTAAAAGTGTTTCAGCATCCTCGTCTTTAGATGAACTGCATGAACACACATCAGGTGCTATTTTGCAGGGAGTAACATGTCTAGTCAGCACATTTTTGAGGAAACGGATTCAGGAAGTTCTGTAATAAAAATCAGCTGTAGTCAGTCTGTAAGACCACTTTCTCTTGACATCAAGCCTGGACTGATCGTCAGGCACGTAGAAACAGAGTGATCAGCATAAATTAAGCCTCAATGTCACTTTATGAATGAGGTTAAAATAACCTTTGAGACAGAGAGAGAGAGAGAGAGAGAGAGAGAGAGAGAGAGAGAGAGAGAGAGAGGGAGGCAGGGCAAAGGAAATGGTGTTTACTTGAAGATACAGTGGGGGTTAATATTCAACAGTACAGACACAGAAAATCAGGCCATAAAGCTGGCAGACACATGGCTTTTTGCTTATCTGCAGCAAGGTTTACAGTTGTGTGTGTACATGGTACTTTATAACCCTGAAATGTGTGTGTGTGTGTATATGTTTGTGTGAGCACAGCTACAGGCAGTATTGAGGACAAACTGATACAGCTAAGAAGGGCGGGCTCATATTTCAGCAAATATTTACTGTACAGAGGCTCATGTGACAGAGAGGCTGGCCAGAGAGGAGAGAGGCGGGGGGATTGCGAAGAGATGAAAACACCCAAAGAAAACTATAAAGCAACATGACAGTATAGTCATATGTTGGAAAAGGACAGAGAAATAGTGACTGGGGTAATTCTAACGCCTCAAAAATGCCTCAAAATGCTTCAAAACGCCTCCTGCTTGGCTTGCTTCGTCCCTGCCTGCCTGGGAGTGGGACTGAAGGCTGTGTTTATGGCAGGCAGTGAGTCAGTGAAATGTGCCTTCAACTTTGTCTTCTCCTCAGCGCTACGCCTGCTCGGTGCACGTTCCGCTCGCACACACTGACATCAGCCAAGAGCGCCCTTTCATGGAATATTCCACACTTTTGGAGAAGCCACTTTGGGGGGAAAATACGTCACAGGGCAGAATCCAAACAAAGGCTGCTCCCTCTCTCCACTGCAGATTATTACTTTGCTTGAAGTAAATGGACACATTAGACTAAACAGATTATAAACCCATTAGAAGCAAAAACTTTCCCTTCAATATGATTATCAAACAAAGACATCCAGTTTAATATCATGCCATTAATCATACACTGGACCCAAAAAGTATTCAAACCTCTACATGTTTTGCACATTGTTTATTATTTCAAGCTTTGAACCTTTTTAAAATAATAAAACAATACATTGATAGTGTTTATAATTCACTTGTGATGCTTTATGAGATTCACATCATGAGAAGTGTGTCTGATTTTGTCTGTTGCCAGCTTACAGGGCGACAGGCTTTTCAAAAAGTTACATAATGCCTATTGTTCTGCCGAAGCTGGTGTGTGTATGAAAGCATAGGATGAAGAACTGAATGCCAGCAGTTACTTGGAAATTTGTAAAGCAACTACTGTAACCAGTGACTACAACCTAAACTTTCTGACAATGCAGATTAAAAACAGACAGGAAGATATCATGGGTGATGGCATTATAACCCCTGTGCTATATTCTGACATTGGAAACAGTGTGACCGCCCTGCAATTACAGTGTGACGCGAGGATGAGTGGAGCGCTGACCACAGTCGCAGATTTCTTAAATGTAGGGCATGGCATGTTTTTGTCAGTGTTTCCTATAAGCAGCGTAGCTACATATTTAAAGTGACCTCAGACTTCAGAAATCTTGAAATACTGTCCCAAATGGTTGTAGACCTATGAAGCAAAAAAATGACTCAGAGTTTAAGCACTGAATAACTTGTCATTATGTATTCCGTAAACAAAATAGTCATAAGAAATATGTCTACTCTCATGGGATTCTACAGCTGCTCTAGTTGTACCTCGTGGTCATGGTACATCACATTTCAAAAAAGTCACTTTTCATGGCCTTTCACACACTTCTACATGTGAGCAATGCATGTAAAAATGAAATGACTATATAAGTTGCTCATAAAATGACCACTTCTTTGTTTGAGAATATCA
>OMKZ01017405.1:0-12134 GCA_900302535.1 Neoniphon sammara
GGGCGAGTCAGACAGCCAGGGTGCGGCTGGCTGCCAGTCCAGCCATGCTGCAGTAAACCTACAGGAAAGACTACTGGCGAATTGTCCACTCATCACTCTGCTTGGCTACTTCAGCTGTGATGCCACTATTAAGTTAAACATCTGAACTTCAACTATAACAATAACACAGGAAACAAAAAAATAATAATAATAAGCAATATCACAGAACAGCTGCTGTGATTTATTTTGGCAACTTGTGTTTGTGGAAGTTGCTAAAAAGGTCCATTTTTGCACTTAGGATTGGATATCGGTTCCATATGTGGGGTCTGGTGCCAGTTTTGTAAACCAGTTTAGGTTAGCTGGGATTCAGTTCAAGATGTTGTGGGCTGTTTGACGCACTTGCAGGGTTTTCAGCTGTGTGAGTCCTGCCACTGACTGCAGCAGTCCAGTGTCTCGAGCCAGACTGCAGTTCTGGCTATTCCAGTCCCCCTTCTTTAAACTACTCCAGTCTGCACATTTACGCCCTCTCAAGGTGACGCTGAAACGGACCACAAGCAGAGAATACTTTGTGAAAGTCCTGAACATTCATATTATTCAGCATTGAACTCAATCTTTTTCAGTCTGCTCTCATAGCCCTTGAAAAAGATCTTGTAATCACAATGGGACTCACCTGCTTACTCTCTTAAACCCTCCCAGTCTCATGTGTGGGTTTGTCATTGCTGCATGGCCGAGTTTTGTTCAAACCCACAGAAATTTATTTCAAATTGTAGTGGAGATCGCAAGGTTTCCAAAGATGCCAAATGTGCCCCACTGAATTACAAGGAAATGTGTGTATGTGATGGACAAGACATATTTTTCAATATTTTCTATTTGATGTATAGGTGCAGCCATAAAACAATGGCATCTTGGGTTTGAATATTTCAGTTAAGGGAAAATTTAAGGGAAAATCAGAGTTCAAGGGCATAAATAAAGGTTAAACAAACATGAAAATAAATAGTACATTGTATTGAAGTAATATTGATAATTCAGCTATTGTTACAACACTATTTCACTGTATTGTAAATAAATTTGTATTGCCTTAGATTATTCTATGTTGTGCATGAATGTGGTCATGTTTTCGGTGAACGCTGAACTGAACGCATCTGTTTGCATCTAATGAATGTGATTGTGAGCTCAGGCACTGTTTTACGGCAGACAAGGTCAGGAATTTTCGGTAACTGGCATGTAGCGTGGCTAGAGCAAGTTCAGACAACACAGCTACCAGCACTGCTGAAGCCCATCCATATGAATATTTGAATGAGTTTTATGAACAAATCAGTACAGATTCCAACAGAAATTTTTGAGCCAGTTGTGCCCGCTGGGTCTGAAGTCAGAACATCAGACACAACTAGTCTGTTTTGAGTTGTCCTGCTATGTGACACATTGTTTAAGTGGTATACTCACATTGTTCTTTCTTGGCTTTTAAAAGTAATATCTGTCTATAGTTGTATGCAGTAATTCATTTAGTTGGGGAAGTGAACAGTGGCAAAAGATTGGGAGCTGGGGATGGATGGGGAGGAGTTCTGCTGAAAAAGAACAGCTCAGAGCAGCTCATTTAAAAAAATGAAAGAAATGAATGTGAACTAGTTCATTTTTGGGACTGAGAACTTTGTTCAAAATTTAAAATTGTGAACTATGGACATGAACTAGTTCATTTTAATCTGTGTGAACTGAACTTTGAGCTAGTTTGTGTGAAGTGTGAACTTGCAAAACACTGCCAATGAAGATCATTCATGTTCCTGACCTCATCTTTAATTATGAGTAAGTCTACTATCTCTCTATGAAATCTGTCTCTCAATAATAAACATCCTCCCTTATGCACCTTGAGAGGGAGTTCTTCTATAGCCAGTGCCCTCTATATCTAAGATGCTGGTGTTGTCGTTATCAAACCTTTTTCTATGGTGTATATTATCACACCCTGATGCAACCTTTTTTTTACATTGTGAATGTGCGTGTATGTGTGTTACATGAAGGCTCCTATGATACACATAGTTTGGGATGGTCATGGCGACCCGCAGATGACACTGATGATTGATCCTCGCGCTGGGATAAGTGCCTGCGCGCCGCTGAGCACACCGGTCCACTGAAACGCAGCCAGGCGGAAAATTAGAAATCTCTTCATCCCTGGTCCATTTGAAATCCGATATCTCCCATCTTCCCCTCGCGCAGGCACTCCCACCTCAGCCAGTAAATCAGTAATTAAATGATGTGTGTGTGTGTGTGTGTGTGTGTGTGTGTGTGTGTGCACACGAGCGGCAGGTGCGTGCCCTGGAAGGATTAGCTCGGGCATTTGGGGAGATGGGGGTAGTCAATGGGGTCACCAGCAAGCCTGACCCAGACTTGTATACCTTCTTTTTCCCCCCGTAAACACAGAAACACACACATATGCTCACACAAAGACCCTACAGCAACTTGTCTTTGAGCGGGACAGTGTGTGATGGGTGTTGGTTGGAGGTGTTATGGTGCCTCTGGTGTCCAGGATGCCAAATTGAGGCATCCTGGACTCTCCTGAGCACTGCACCCAACCTCTGAAACCCTCAGTCCACCTCGACCAAAATGTTCCTCCTGGTGACTTTACCCATTGTTTCCTGAACATGGCCTCTGTCTTTTTGTGTTGTCCAGGTACGTCGGCCCAGGGCAGCCCCCTCCTGGCTTCCCTGCCTGTCCCGGGACGGCCCTTACAGCCTCAACTAGACCTCAAACACTTCCTGCCCTTCAGACTCAACGGATCCTCACCCCTCAGCCTCTTCCCTAACTTCAACACGGTGAGTCAGACGGGTGTCAGCACCTGAGCATTAGTGTACTTCCTATCTTGCTTTAGACCAACAGGGAGATATTAAAGCCAAACTGGACTTTGGTAGAGTGTGGGGTTGTATCGTTACCTGGACATGATATGAGTCCGCATGGTGGCGAAATGTCCTCATTAGTTGCTCTGTGCTCTTTCAGTTACTTGCAGATGCTACCTGCCGGATTTACATTCCAATACTTTCCGATTAAAAAATATTATCCTTTTTTTTTGGAAAAAATTAAATGCCTCTTTTCCTGTTATTTGTCTATTTATATTTGAAAGTAGTTCTGGCAGGTAGCGTCTGCAAGTAACTTCTACATAGTGAACTTGCGCCAGGAAGAAACAACCTGATAGTACTTTAACAAATAATTGTAATTACAAGAAAAAAATTTGTACCAGGGTTTGTTGTTTTTTAAATTGGCATAATCCACTTTGTTTGCTTGCTAAAAGTGTCATTTTGGGACCTTTGCCATGCTATAGAAGAGAATGGAGAGATATAAATACAGTACTCTGGATTAACAGCCCAGGTGAGCACAAAGCAGCTAATGAGGATATTTTCCCACCATGTGGACTCAGATCACGCCCAGGTGACTATACAACCCAACACGCTACCACAGTTCAATTTTGCTGTAAAGGGACATTCATTAATCTATTACTTTTATCAGCCTCTCGGTGAACAAAGGATTGCGTCAACATGGTGCAGCTTCAGGTGGCCTGTAATGGACTTCAATAATGAAGTCACATTTTCACAATGGAGATGAATAAGCTAGCTAATTAGTGCAGAGACTCAATAAAAACCTCTAGTGAAAAGGTAATATGTTTCGACGCAGAATACTATAATATTAATAATGTTTTGTTATGTGCTTTTAGGGGCTTGAAAGCAAATGTCTTGCAGCATTTTGTCTTCCTCATAGCACTATCCTCCGTCACTGAAAATGCGAGGGGGGTTGGGGATTGGGGGTGTGAAAGCCAGAAATCTCAGCGCTTGTCAATCGCTGAGTCATTGGTATTGATCAGCGGTCCTATCAGCCCCCTGCAGACATATTGAGGTCATTTTGTGCTATGAGGCAATAAAAATTTTACTTACTGCACCTTTAAACTGTATGGCTTGGGGTTATGGTTCACATATTTCATTACAGTATTCCACCTCATGCACTGGTGCACTTATACCAGAGTGTGTTATAAAGAAAGACAGACCTGTTACAATTTATTCTTCATGCTGTTATTCACCCTCACCGCGATCTCCCCTGCCAGACCTTTGTCTTCCACGCTGTTGCCAAAACCTCTCCTTCTGTATCTGTCTGCTTAGGCCTAGCTGTGGGCTCGGGGAGCTCATCTTTATTCACGTGGTGTTTTACCTCTCGGCGTTGCTGTTGTCACTTCAATATCAGCATTTCTACAGATGAGCCCCCATTACTTTGTTTCAAACATCAGCAATAAACTGTACAGTTGTCAAGCACCTCGACTCTGATGCTTACGTGGCCTCAGTGTCTGGAATTAAAAGCTTGTGTCTTTGATCCTTTTCTTAACGACAGTATACCCATTGTCGTTTTGTGGTGTGTGTGTGTGTGTGTATGTGTGTAGGCGATTCAGATTTCTTTGATCCTGCTTTTACAGTGTGTAATGCGTGCGTGTGCGGGTGTGAGTGTGTTCGCTTCTTTCCTCGCTCTCTGAAACCATCTCGAGTTCTGTGGTCTGTAAATGAAACATAAGCCAGGGCTTTCTCTCCGGCATACACTTTACACCTTTTTCAAACAGATCGAAAAAAGGTAGGATGAGAGAGAGGGAGAGAGAGAGAGAGAGAGAGAGAGAGGGAGAGAGAGGTGGGGCCACTCAGACATCTGGGCTGCTGGTTTTTACAGTGGACGACACATGTGAGGGGGTGGAGGAGACATACAAAGTGCTGTATGATGTGTGTGCGTGCGTGCATGTGTGTGTGTGTGTGTGTGTGTGTGTCTGCAGGTCCTCTAACCTGCTGTGTGAAAGCTTCTGTTTGTTCTCTGCCACCCACCGCTGTGGGTCCAGGGGTCAAACATATTGCCCTATGGAAAATCCAGCATGCCAAGTTGCAAAGCCAGCATGGAAAGCATCCAGTCGCTCTTCCAAACAAGCTCATGTATTAATATTAGTGGTGGTGGTAGTTCAGGGCAAGTCATCAATGTTTTGTTAATGTTTTGCCCACTCCATGTTTCCATGGGAAAATGAACCTGTTCTTTTAATGACCGCTGCAACCAAGGTCTGTGACTCACCGTTCTTTTCAAGCCTTTTTGTTGTCAGACAGAAATAATTAGCAGCTACCAAGTAATAAAAAATGTATTACATTATACTGAACTATATTCTGATTTATATTTACAAGCTCTTTTTTGTAGACATCAAGATGTAGGGTACACATTTTTCAACATCTTTTTTTTAGATTTTTAGATTGGATTTTTCCACAACAAAATACCTTTGTAAAAACCAATGAAAATGCCCTATTAGTTGCAGTTACTGTAGGAGGGAGAGGCACTAGATTAATAATGAATGCAGCAAGCTAGTACAGACAAAATTATATTTCCTGAGTTACCAAGCTGTTCAGTCGCTATTGAACAGAATAACTTGCTGTAGGACTTGGAATCAACCAGTGCCAGAATGCAGAAATTATGATAACCACAGAAATAACATCGAATCAGTGTCGCCTCAGTCCCGGGAGGAGATGATTAGCCTCCATAACACGCCGTCTGACGGTGCAGCTGTGGCATTAATCACAAAGTCCATTCAACGGGGAGCCTCAGGTTCTCTTAGCCCTGATAAGGCTCACGTTGTCCTGGACGTGTGCAGAGGGGAAGATGAATGCACCTGTCTCCAAAACTAAATAGCCTCCAGTTTCCCCGCTGTCCTTCCTTACCCTCCCCCCTTTCTCTATCTCTCTCTCTCTCTCCCTTTCTCTCTCTCTCTCTCCCTACCCTGAAACTCCACCGTGAGGCTCAGCCGGCCGGCACTGGATAAGTTCTGTCTGCACTCGGACGGTGGGGGAGGACGGAGGGCTTGGACAATAGATGCATTTATAGCGGTCGGTTCAGGATGGCTGCGGACAGACAATGGCCACATTCTTCAGTTCCTAAAACAAATAGTTGTGTGCAGTCTGCCCTGCTAAGGTGGACCGAGGGCAGGAGGAGCGGGGGAGCTAAGTTTCCACGGCCAGGGAAAAGTCACTCGCTCCCGGAGGTAGTTTTGAGTCGTGTAAAAGAAGGCCAAAATAAAGCAGCAAAGACAAAGATAGCCCTGAGGGAGCGGTATACCTCCAGTGTGGAGGTTCGAGTGTCAGGTGTGTTTATGTTCCCTCTCACACCTGGCTTTGAGGAATCCGCAGTAAACAGACTCCGCTCTCACACAGGAGGCAGCTGCCTCACACAGGCCGGGGGGCGGCTCTTTGTGCGGTGAGGAAGTATCCGGCATTGTTCAGACTTGTGTTTCAGTATGACAGTAAGGCAGAGCGGCCCACCCCGCTGCCATTGATGCACCAGCACGCCTCCAGATCCGGTTACAGTGAGCGTGGCGGTCTGGCGTAGTGTTGTAGCGGCGAACAAAGCTCTCTCTCTCTGTCTCTCTGTCTCTCTCTCTCTCTCTCTCTCTCCGGCCCCAGTCCCCTCTCCCGTGCGAGCAGGGGAACTGACTTGGGTCCTGGGCCCAACGCCAGCCCGGGGAAGGATCCAAGGTGATTGTTATATGTGATATCATGCTGAAGGGTGCCACACTGAAATCAGCTGTCATCATGGAATGCAGGTCCTCTAATGAAGCTCAGTCGGTCTCCTCCCTCAGCTGTTTATAGCTGGCCGTGCCGGGACTGTCTGTGGTCTTTGCAGAGACAGTTAAAACCATATTTGTCATATAGTCTGTCCAAAGTCTCAGTCCAGATCCGCTTCCCTGTGGACTGCCATGAGTCATAATCTCTTATACAGTCACGTTCCTGGAATCACAATAGACTGTAACTGCATTAGAGTATTAGCTTTAGCTAGGCCTGTAAGAACTGGCCTGTGAAGGTGTGCAGAGCCTGTGTGGGGCAATATGAGGCAAATGAATAGTCATGTTACCTACAATAGGGCTCCACCAATATGGGTTTTTTAAGATGGATACAGATTCTGGTGTTTTTTAACTGAAGCGGCCGATAGCCGATATTTTGTGCCAGTAGTCAATATCTTTTCATTTGAAAATTACTATGCAAGAAACCATAACAGTAATCTCTTTTTAATGAAATGTTTGAATAAACAAAAGGAATAAAGAGAATATTACAAATGCAAAATACAAAAAGATGGGAGAGATACTGTCAAACAATATTAAAAATCTTTTAATGTTCTGAATGAATGAATGTCCTGTGCCTCACTGCGTAGAGCGCAGATCACATACTTATGAACACAGCGGTGCAGTTTCAATTCCGGCCTGTGCCCTTTGCTGCATGTCATCCCTTCTCTCCCTGTATTTCTTGTCTCTCTCTACTACAATTACCCAATAAAGCAGAAATGCCCAAAAAGATCTTTTAATAAAACAGATAGAGCATAACCTGATTCATATCACATAAGAAAGATATGGACACAGGGATATCCGATATATAACTTTAAATGGAGGACTCTGTGTTCATCCGATTGACTTCACACTGGACGGATGCATTGCTGAGGCCCCAAGGAAATCCAGTGTCGAGTGTGGAGTTGTTTGGATGAGCTGTTCTTGAGGAAGCTGCAAAAATCGATTTTCTAATTGTTAGTTATCGTGGTGATTGACAGAATGAAAAAGGCGGAACTGAACGGCGGGAGAGTGTAGTGCAGCACCCGGACAGTCTTCAGCACGCATACACTAACAGTTTTAAAGCGCACACATGCAAGAGTTTTGTTGTTTATCTTCAAGAAAAGGCAGCGGTTGCGAGCATTTTGTGATTTACCTCTACGAGACAAACAATGAAGTACATGTGAATCTCTACGCCATCATCCACAGGGGAGTGGAGCAGCAAGCTCCAGCAGTGACCAATGAGACTGACCAGCACACACTCCAGAAAGGCACAGTGTCTAGCTACAGCCTTGGAGCCGCAGCAAGAGGCACCGGGAATTGCAGTGAGAGGCACCTGCAGTGAGAGGACCCTTTTTTCTGCATTAAAATACTACGTTGCTATAGTTGTCAGGAAAGGAGGTTAAGGTTAGGGTTATAGTTCGGATTAAAGTTTGGCATAGGCATAGCTTTAAACCGTGTTCATCATGGAAAAACAAAGGTCCTCTCTCTGTGGGTGCCTCTCACTGCAGCTCCAAGCCTGCAGTCAGATCCTTCTCCCAGCAAGCTGCAAGCAGCAACAAAACAGGCCAAGCGATCAGCCACAAAAAAGGCAGATATTGGCCTCATATGTCAATAAATTGATAAATCAGTCTAACCCTAAACCAGCATTCAACAGTATTGTGAAAGCTGCAAATAAGAACATTATCATCCTGCAGATCACTCTCATTGGAGATGTTTTTGTGCTTCAATAATTTTCTTGTTAACCCAGCTCCTCAAGTGACCTGGTTTTAGATGAATGTAAATGTCTTAAATATCGTTCTTTTCACTTTAGTTTTTTGCCCATGCATTACATGTACATTTTTACATCGATAAAAAACATGGCAGCAAGCAGTATTTACTATAGTTACTGTGCCTGGCATCATCATGGCTTTCCCCTATCAGAAGCAACCTTGGTCGAAGACGTGACCTTTTTATCCTTTTTCGTTGGCAGACTGTTCTAGGTGTAGGCAGCGCAACACAGGTGGACAGGAATATTCTGCTAACTGGTTTATTCATGGCAACAGGGAGACTCAGTCACAGGGTATCAAAGGTTCATGAGAACAGCTTAACCTGAGCAAGACCTTAACCAGCATATGGCCATTTGCCAGGTTACTCTGTGCCCTGTTTATGTCAGACAAGTCATAAGCACATCCCAGAGCATCAGAGAGATGGGGCTTGAAGGAGAAATTCGAGCTCCTCCTTTCACATCACAGGTTCAGGCAGCCAGAGGCTATATAAAAAATTCCTTCTGCCTTTAGTTGAGTGCAGGGTAGGCCAGGCTGGAGCCCACCTGGAGGGGAGCGGAGTTAAAGGAAAAATCTATCCTAGGATACTCTTACAGTTATATATCATTAATCTGTGGTGCTCTGTTATTCTGTGTTATTCTGTGATGAAGTGATGTATTTCACTTTTTTGGTGCATCAACTTTCCCTCAATATGCCTCTTATACTTAAATTTGTGATTTCTCACATTTCCCGTAATGACTTTTGACAAACCTCAGAGAAGGGGGCGAACTTGTTGCCCTCGGCTGTGGGTTACAGTGAGCTGTCGGTCGTGAATCACCCCTGTTAATGCACAATACAATAGCTCTGTTTCACACACAATGAAGCCTCTTTAAGGTGTCATTTTTAGGTAGGGAAGTAGATTTTTTTTAGGTTGTAGGAGTGTCTCATTCAGGAAGGACACAAAGTACACTAACTTTAAAGGTACTTTCTTTCGGCCAGTTTTGAAGGAAGCATACAGTTGTTCTTAAGAAGAATAGGAAATCCCACAACGCCAACCAAGAAGCAGAAAAAGAACGAAATTTCTCCAACATCCATTTCAATTAACACTGGATGGAAATCTCCACTTATGGACAAAGATTTAGGAATTTCGGTTTGTGAAAATTTTCAATACATTTTAGATGACAATCGTTAGTATGTAATCACATTTAGTCCAGTCAGTTGTTTCTGGAGAGCCACTGAATTTACTTTTACCACTCGGATGTGCCTGTGGACCTCAGCGGTGTGAAGCAGCACCCTGTGTAGAGCTCCACTGCAGCTACAGTGATGTGATGCTGCTTAGGAAGGTTGCTTCAAACTGTGCTACCGACAGTCAAACAACAAACCTTATTAGGAAGCTTCTTAATTGGGAGCAAGTGAATTGGGACCTTCCTTGCATTTGAGACAGAGCCAACACGTCTGCATTGAATTCTTTTCTATTGATGCTGCTCTCAGGGGACAAATTGGTATCTTTGCCTCCTCTGTGGTGGATTTCCCCCTGTATGATTGTTGAAAATCAGTCTAGAAAGAAACCCTTTGCTCTTGAATCTCAGGGTCTGACTCAAAACTTGATATTTATGAATGGCCTCGCTGACCACTAGACCACCCTGTCACCCATTTCTTCACTTTACATCATTCACCTCCATGTTCACTGTGTATTTTTTCTCTTGTGGTTATCTGTTTTTATGCCTTGCTGCACCCATATTTCTCATCTGGGTCGGTAAAACCTTCAACTCAGATCTAATGTTGTTTGGCCTGGTCTTTTCTCTCTCTATCTCTCAGATGGACCCAGTCCAGAAGGCGGTGATCAACCACACGTTCGGTGTCCCTCAGCCCCTCAAGAAGAAACAGATCATCTCCTGTAACATTTGCCACCTGCGCTTTAACTCAACGGTAAGAAACGTTGTAGTGCCTGAACGGCTTTACATCGCGCTGTGCTGTTCTGTGCTGCGGGAAAAAAGTGAGGCTGAGGGAAAGAGAGCGAGAAAGAGACTGCATGTGAGACTGTGTAATTTACAACATGAAAGAAATCTAAACTAGAAATGTGAGTCTAGCCTCAGAGAACAACGTCTCTCTTTGTTTTCTGCCTCTGCTATCTTTTTGAATGTTGGCTTTTGAAAAATATGGCCGTTCCACAATTACCTGAGCTTGTATCATCCCCACTGACTCAATGCCTATGTATGTTTCTGTAGGTATTTATGTGTTTGCGTATGTATATGTGCATGTGTGTGGCTGTGTGTGTGTGTGTATACAAACAGAGAGACTGCGAGCACATCCCTTCCTGTAGTTTTCTTTACCTCAAAATCAAAAGGTAGTCATATTTGTGTGCATATACAAGTTGGTTCGGTGCTGCTTTCGGTGTTTGTGTGTGTATGTGTGTGTGTGTGTGTGTGTGTGTGCGTGTCTGTCTGTTGTTTTGGTGTGAGGGATTAGACAGCAGGGAGAGCTGCCGTTTATCAGCAAAGAGCAGAAACAATCAGCAGCCCCAGCAGGAAGCAGCATTCTCAGCTTCTCGTTCCATTTCTCCCATTCCTGCCACCTTCAGCACGCGCACACACACACACACACACACACACACGCACGCACAAATAGAATACACACACATACACACATGCTTGCACACCAACCTACACACGTATGCAGACAAAAATCCCAAGACATTTTATGCATATTCACATAAACAAATTGACAATAGTCCGGAAAGCTTTAAGACATCTCAGGTCTGGGCACAGTAAAACACACACACACACACACACATGCACACACACATCTTTTTGGGCTCCATCTTCAAAGAGGGACTGAGACACAGGAGGCAGTGAGCTGAGGGGGAGAGAGAAGACACAGACGTGCTCTTCACACACTAGAGCAAATCCCATTGCCTGCCTCCGCACACTGACTTAAAGAGGAGCGTCAGGTCTGGCTGTAGCTTTATCTGTCTCTCTGAGGGCCAGCAGTACTTTCCTAACCTAACCATGCACCCGGCTTGGAGTTTGCTCAGCCATTATATCAAGTTACCCTTATGCATAATACTCAAAGGGGAAATAAGTAAGGTTTTACAGTACAGAATGACTGTAATGTATATGTGGAGGGTTGTTGCAGTTATTACTGGCTGCCAATAGAGGTCGATAGAGGTCATACTTCGTGCCTCATGAATAATTACGTAATTTTTGTATAGCATGGTATAAATCTATGGTGTAGTGACAATATGATATAGTGTAATTCCGTTGATATCGTGGGATATATCTAAATTAAGTAATGTTTTGCAATACATTTTGCAATACAAGTTTTCCATATTTCAAAGGCAATGAAATCGAACCACTATAAAATAGTTGAATAAACATGTGGGAGCTGTGGCAGCAGTGCGCAGCCTTCTCCATTTTCCTGATTCCTTGTAAGCGACTACACTCCAGCAGCTGCTAAAATAGCATGCATCGGGATGTGCATATGATTCTCCTCTTGTTCGGCATATTACAGAGGCTACATTCAAATGTGCTTAAATAATTTCATGGTACACTGAGCTTCGTGGATTTACAGCCCAGTGGTTGCATACTGCAGCAAAAAAGAAAAAAATATATATATTCCTGTACAGTATATGACATTAAGGCGAGCAACTCACAGAGTAAGTGCAGACGCGCAATAAAGCTGTGCCTTAGAGAAGTCAGAAATCTATAGCCCGCTGAGTAATTACTTAATCAGTGGTCAAATCAAGAATCCCTTTGTAAGAGGCCTGTATTTCACTGTAGTCATGCTGTGTGTGTGTGTGCTGGTGGTTATATGGGGGGGGGGGGGGG
>OMKZ01017406.1:0-28131 GCA_900302535.1 Neoniphon sammara
TGTATTCATTTTCAAAATAAGTAAACGTGTTCAAATGCCGCGCGGTAGATGCAATAAAATCGTATTAGCGCCCATTTGCCAGCTGTAATTTCATACGAATAGTCACCTGGTGATTTCAGGGTGTTTTGATAAACATTTTGTAGCCGTGCACACTCAATTAAGCACATGTGCTTTTCTCTCATCAAATGCGAGAAATTGCATTCTTTTATATTCAAGTCAAAAACGCCCATTTCCGGTTTCCGTCTTCCTGAGTCTGGCTGACTTGACGCAGCTGTCCTGATGTCAGAGGTTTACAATCCACTGTGTGACGGCAACAAGAATAGTAAAATCGTATTTATTATGCAGGTATATGAATTTTACATTAATAACACATAGATTCTAAAATGTCATAATGAATGAATGAATAATGAATTTTCTTGTCGTCTCATATTATTCCAGTTGTTTTCTTCCAACTAGTTTCCATAAAGCTTGGGGGACAGATGAGGGCCACTGGGACCCGTTGAGGGCTAAGTGATGTAAGATGGTGTAACACAGAAATAATATTATTGGTATTAGTATGGTCATGCAAGCTTGCCACCAAACATTTTTGTGACCTTGCTTATGGGTATGCATATATATCACAAAAAGACTAAAGACCTTTTATAAATCATTAAGGGTATATAAGTATATGCACTTCAATTCGGTGTGTGTATATTATCTACCAAACGGCAGCTATTAAAACAAAAAAAGTTTTGCATTTGCTTTCCTGTTTAGTCTCATATCTTTCTTCAGAGAGTACCGAGATGAATAGGCCATGAGTGGGAATATATGGGTTTTGTGTTTTGTTGCTGATAAACTAGGTCATATTAAATGGACCGAGTTGTGAATGAAATCAGGTCTGACTTTGTGTACATCAGGTGCCATACCTATGTTGTAAACCTGATGTATTGTTTTGCTTTTGCAAATTAAAAAAAAATCGGTGTATTGACATGTTCGTGGTTTGGTAATTAGTAACTAACCGCAACTAATATAATTACAGCCTGTTGTTGCTGCACCATGCTGATACAACCTAACGGGAATCACGCTGAAGAAACGCTTAAAAAAAAAGAAAACAGAGTAAAAAGGGGGATGCGGCCATGCGTCGAACCATTGCACATGATCCATGACGTATTATTTGTCTCCCTCCCATCCTTTGCAGGCTAAACCAAAGACTGTGCACTATAAAGATACATCCCATCCCAAGGCAGCCCATGAAAAACCCTTGTGCACTAAACCGGAAGTCGTCTATATGTCAGCTGCATGAGGCTAAGGTATATGTGCTTGAACTGAAGTATAACCACATTCCTATGTATAAATAACTTCAGTTATTACTATATTAGGCAATTATACAATTAATAATTATTAATGGCGTTATTATGTTATTAATAATTATTATTGCGTACTACCCAAACATTACTCTGTCTATTACAAGAACGGAGCCCGACAGGGACCGCACTTTTTTTTTTTCTTTTTTCTTTTTAAGCTATAGCTTTGTCAACATAAATACTGAATGCATCCATCAATCCATTCTCTGATTTAAAAAAGAACGTCAACCGAAAACAGGATGTAACACTGGCTGGAGGGGTGGCTTTAAAGTTTTTAGAGCTGATAAATAGCTTAAACGTATTGATCATCACTTACACGTCTCTGACGCAATGTAGCAGAAAATGTCGCTATTAACTAGTTACCCTGCAAACGTTTTATAGATATTTGGCAATTATTTTATACAGCTATTGCGTACTGTGTACGAATCGGTCTTGTCTGGCAGTAAACCCTCTCACTTTCGCGTCTACACTCTTTGGCTTAACCAACTAGTAGGTAGTAGCAGAGAGATATCTCCGCTTGTGTGAAGAAGTGAGGAGGTTGTTCAAGTGCAAGGTTACATTGGAAAATAGGAAGGATACTCCAGTTATTTATTCATTTGCCGCGACAAGAGCTGTGTTGGGAATCCAGGCAGCATGACAGGGGAGACCTCCAGAGCGGTAAATTTACAGTGTTTAGAAGTTATTTGTAGCTCGGGTTGACTGCAGCGTCAGCTAATGTTAGCTAGTTGACCAACCGCTAATAAGATGGTCATCTTAGCGACAGTCATCAGTCACACAGAAAAAAAAAGAACTATGCTTATTGGTAAATCACAGCTGGATATGTGAGTACGGTAAACTGTGGCATTGAAAAGAATAAGGTATAAGTATAAGGTAAATTTCCACTTATGTTGGCAGCTATAGCTAGTTTGAAGAGATGGAGTTAAACGCTAATGTACTTTTATTCCATATAACATTCAATAAGCAGTTTGATGTTGTTACAGTACTGCTGCGGACCAGATCAGACTAAACATCTGCTCATTGTCCCTCGTTAAATTTCTACTCATTTATTGTGGTGATGAGAAACTGTCCTTTCGCAAAAGTCAAAGTCGCGTTTTTCTGTTCAGCGTGGAAGCGACCGAGATCAGAGCTGGTTTATGTCAGGTCCCTGACACCGGCTATCTGTACATCAATTTGTCAGTGGTGGAGACATTTTGTCCCCCTCAGTTGCAGACAGCGGGCAGAAACAACAAAGTGTCCAGGCGGATCACACTGGCCTTGATCTAGACACCCCTCCCTCCTCCTCCCTCTGCCCTCCAGCAAGCACACGCTTTCTCTTGTTTTGTTGCTCAAACAGGCAAAAAAAAAAAAAAAACAGGCAAAAAAAAGATTCACAGTAAAACATCTGAAGAAATAAATTAGCTTAATTATTTTATTTGATCACATTAGTGATCACTCTGTTGCCAGATGGGATTATCATACTGTATTATCCCCCCTTCTTTCCTAGTTAAGGTTGTGTCTGCACCACATGGCCCTGCTCCGTAGGTGTCCACGTCCCGGCTCACCGCTCCAGATGACCAGATCCTTCAGTTCACTCAGGTGCCAAATGAATGCCAGCAGCCAGGACACAGATTAACCTCCATTCACTGCGATGGTGCTGTCTGGTCTAAAATGGGATCATCTCCTGTTTTTTTTTTGTTGGTTTTTTTGTGTGTCAGGGAAGGGAAGCGCAGAGGGCTGCTGTGGAAGACATTCGTGGGCATCTCTGTCGGCGTGCCCATGGTGGTGGGAGTCCACTACGCTGTGTCAGAACCTCGAGAGAGGAGGAAGATGAGGATTGTGATTGAAGGGTTTAGTCGGTTCTGCAGGTTTGTCAGTGTAATTGTTATCGTCGTAGGTCACAAAACTGCAACCTTTGTAAGTTAAATGGCGCTTCTTATCTCTGTGTCCTTAGATCTCTCTCTGTTGGACTCTTAATCTCAGTAGATTACTGGTGGACCACAAATGTGGCACTGCGTGGCCTAGATGAGGTAGGTTTTGTTTTGTTTTGTCCCATGTGCTATGATCAATCAATCACAGCAGAGGGTAGACATATGTAAAACTTGTTTAGCCATACAGGTAATACGTATTTGTTTCCACATCAGACAATGAAATGCATGAATGCAGCGATGAGATGCATCATTTCCATAAATGTAATAAATATTCAATCCACGGTGTGTGATATTTGACAGCACATGAATGAACACACACGTGCAAAGACTGCATTCCGTAACACAGTAACATTGAGAAATATCACTTTCAATCCAGCTTTTTTTCCATGCAAAGGGATTGACACACATTTACTGTTGCCTTCAGCACTGTGTGTACAACAGAGCTTTTTCACAGTAGTCATTTGGACATGAAATAGCAGGTAAACACAGCTGTTAATAATGATATTAATGAAGGTTCTGTTCCATTTAAGTGTAGCAGAGTCTTTCCAGTGAGCCAGCATGAACAATAGCAGGACCCTGGCCCTGTTAAATGGAACAGAACCTTCATTAATGTCATTAGGAACACCTGTGTTTACCTGCTGTTTCATGTCAAAATGGCTGCTGTGAAAAAGGTCTACTGTCCTTCTGTCCTCCCCTGCTAGAGCAGCCCATCCTATTTGGCTGGGATGTCAGCTTGCCACCAGAGGGCAGCAGAGCACATGGTGGAAGGAGCCGTGAGAAACGGAGGAATATACATCAAACTGGGCCAGGGACTGTGCTCCTTCAACCACCTGCTACCCCCAGAATACATCCGCACCCTGCAGGTCCTGGAGGACAAGGCCCTGAACAGGAGGTACAAAGAGGTGAGACCTGCAGCACCGCTCAGAGCAGGTGATTTCATCAAAATAAGACAACGTCAGAGTTCTCAGATTGTGTTTGTGTCTGACAGGTGGATGCTCTTTTCCAAGAAGACTTCGACAAAACCCCAGAGCAGCTGTTTAAAACGTTTGACCGTGAACCCATAGCTGCCGCCAGCTTGGCCCAGGTTCACAAGGCAGAGCTATTTGATGGGACCCCTGTCGCTGTGAAGGTGAGTGATACAGCCTGAAATCAGTGTTTTTGATCCATAGTTTACTGACAAGTGTTCTTATAGGGTCAGACTGATGAATCAGCATGCTGATATTGGCCTTTTATTAAAATTTGGATACCAGCCACTCATTGTCATCCACCTCTGACTTGACACAGTTTGTTTGATTACATATTTATTGTAGAATTGATTGATACTACACTGGTTGTCTATGGGAAGCCCTTAACTTGAACTGATTCTAAGACATTTTATCATGTCTGTTTGGTTATTATCATCATGGGTTTCCTTCACGTCCCATAATGGTGCTATTTCAGAGGCATCCTAGCAGGCAAACTTGAATACTTTTTTCTTTTTTTCTCCTTTTGGCATGAGAATTGACAATTTTAAAGATTTAAAAATATTGCCTCTCAGCAGCTTCAGTGCAAAAAAAAAGCCTTTAAAAACCTATTTGGGTCAAACCCTAGCACTTTTTTCCACTTTATGAATTTCCTTTAAATCTTTTGTTAAGACTGCTTTTACCATTTGTAAATTACTTTCCATTGGCACAGGTGCAGTACATTGACCTCAGGGATCGGTTTGATGGTGACATCAGGACATTGGAGATCCTCCTGGACATTGTTAAATTCATGCACCCCAGTTTTGGATTCCGATGGGTCCTCAAGGTGAGGCAATAGATTGATTTGAATTTTGTGCCGTGCTTAAAGAAACTGCTGTTTAGCCTGAAGCTGTAACTGTTTGTTGCAGGACTTGAAGGGGACGTTGGCTCAAGAGCTGGACTTTGAGAATGAAGCCAGGAACTCTGAGAGGTGCGCCGAGGAACTGAAACACTTCAAATTCATTGTTGTACCCAAAGTCTTCTGGGAACAAACCAGTAAGGTGAGCTGATATTATGAATGAGAGGGAACAACTTGATTTCCATGTTTCCCTTTTGGCCTCGACTAAAACTGTTTTTCATTTTGTTCCTCCAATTCAAAGAGAGTGCTGACAGCCGAGTTTTGCGAAGGCTGCAAAATCAACAACGTGGAAGAAATTAAAAGACAAGGACTGAGCTTGAAAGATGTAAGTTGATGCTGTCTACACTGTGAATGATATAATGTAATATTGTGCTTGACACCATGAACATTCAGACATAAAATGTCTCGTTAAATGTTTGGATTTCAGACTGCTGACAAACTGATCCGGACATTTGCTGAGCAAATATTCTACACTGGTTTCATTCATGCTGATCCCCACCCTGGCAATGGTGGGTACATTTGCGTGTGTATGTGTGTGTGCGCGTTACCATGCAAAAGAGAATTTCCTGAATTGTATCAGCAATTCAGGAAACTTCTATCAACTTCTATCAGCAACCTGTATCAACTGGGACATAAAAGGTCTTCAGCACAACCTCAACCATTACCAATCTGCTACAGATTATTATGAGTATTCTGTTCTATTGGGCAGTGAAAAAAACAAAACAAAACAAAAACTTGCTCTTTAACCTGCTGTGCTGAAAAGCTGATGATCATTACAAACACAAGTAGTAAAATAATTACCTTATGTCCTGCTAACAACAGTGGTTTGTTTTAGAAAGATGGGCTCATCAAAGTTATAGAGGACAACTTGAAATCGGAGTTGTATCTGTGTTAAAATTTAACCCAGCAGCCGATTGATGCCAGCTTGCCTGCTCATCAGAGTGGTGCTTTCTTGGCAATTCCTGTTCACAGATAATTTGTTTTGCAGTTCTAGTGAGAAGAGGTCCTGATAATAAGGCGGAGCTGGTGCTTTTGGACCACGGGTTGTATGAATACCTCAGCCAACGGTACTGTCTGTTCAGTACAAAATTTTTTTTTTTTTTTTAAACTTCGCCTTATTCTTAATTTATTGTTGGTAATATTGCAACAGCTGCTCTAACGTGTGACTTTTGAACTTGCAGGGACAGAGTGTCCCTCTGTAAACTGTGGCGGTCCATTGTCTTGAGAGATAAGGCAGCCATGGAGAAGTACTCCAATGCCCTTGGGGTCAAACGTAAGAACTGTTAACATCAGTTACCAAACTCATTGACACAGTGCCTAAAATTCACCCCTCCTTGACTTTTTGCATGTTTTTTTTTTTTGGTGCTAAAATTAGTTTAAAGTATACGCAGTGTAGTGTTTAGATTTCAGCTGGATGGAAATGCAAGTAGTTATGTTTGATTATTAAAGTCCAGTATAAGAAAAATGTAGCTCTCCCCCTTAATGAAATCAGGGAATATCACAGAAAATTATTTTGTAATATAAACAAATGTCAAGGGATCCATAATCTTTATGTCATTGTCATTTATGCATTGCACGTTACAGCTTCCATTTTAAGTTCCAAAAAATGTCAGTGTCAGGGAGATCCACTCTCATATAAAACCCCGAATGATTGATTGTGTTGTCTGTTTCCTCTGCAGAGTACTTCCTCTTCTGCGAGATGCTGCTGCAGCGACCCATCAACATGCGTGAGCTGGGGCTGTCCAACATCCTGAGCCGCGAGGAGACCACCTACATGCGCGACATGGCCACCCACCGCTTCGAGAGCATCATGAAGGTGCTGAAGTCGATGCCCCGGCCCATGCTGCTGGTCTTCCGCAACATCAACACCGTCCGGAGCATCAACATCACGCTGGGAGCGCCGGTGGACCGCTACTTCGTCATGGCTAAGAGGTTAGCGCAGCACGCCTCGGCCTGAGCTTCACTGCCCCATTAAGGGCACATGGGAGAAAACAAAACAAAACAAAACATAGATGATGGATAAAAAAAAAAAGAAAAAAAAAGAAGAAAATAGCACCACTGCATTCTCCTGAGAAACTTTTTACACTGGCGATTATTGTTTCATGCGCAACATTTGGGAAATAATGTGTGAGCTAGCTAAACTTTTTTCATACATAAGTAATTAATTGTACTTTATCTAGTGCTCATGTTACAGCTGTTAATAATGCTTCCTCTGTTACCCTTCTCAAATAGACCTTTTCCACAGCAGCCATTCTGACATGAAATAGCAGGTAAACACAGGTGTTACTAATGACATTAATGAAGGTTCTGTTCCATTTAGGTGTAACAGAGCCAGGGTCCTGCTATTGTTCATGCTGGCTCACTTGAAAGACTCTGCTACACTTAAATGGAACAGAACCTTCATTAATGTCATTAGTAACACCCGTGTTTACCTGCTATTTCATGTCAAAATGGTGCTGTGAAAAAGGTCTATTTGGGGGAATATTTCTTCGTAGCCAGATGTTAATTTAGCTCTATCTGTGTATTAATGTGTATACTGACATAAAGTGTCTTAGTAAGGAATGAACACCATCTTTTTGTCCCCATAATAAAAGTTTTTTAGAAGACCGCAAAACTTTTGAGCACAGCATACTATGTCTCTATTGGCAGGATTGTTAATCAATGTCAGAGACTCCACTGCACAACCCAGTGTACTGAGCACACTACTAATCATGTCAGTTGGCATGTTACCAGAATCTTCAAATATTTCACTTCGTCCCTGTTGGTCTGCAGCGCTGTGCGAGGTTGGGGGAAGATCCAGGCGGAGCGAACGGGGTTATTGCCTAGGCTGTGGGTCTTCCGCTGGATACGGACAAGCTGGGAGAGCCTCAAGTTTGAGCTGGCTTTGAGGTAAGGCACGCTGCCGTTTGATCATAATGTTCAGGTAACATATATTTTGAGTGTGCCCGTGTGTGTGGAGCAGTTCAGAAATGCACTAATAACGTGACCCCTTCACAGATCAGAGATAGCAATGATGAGCCTGACACGGACATTTGTGAACCTGCTATCCTACTTTGGCCTTGTTTCTCTGGATGCTGAGACGTACGAGTACCTGAGGTAGAGCACACCGCGCTGTCAAAAGGACCAGAGATAAAGGACCTATTCAAAGCACAAGTGAATGTAACTCAAATAACGGAAAGAAAACACAGAGGACATCTTCGTTACCGCAGCAGCTTGACTGCTAGTAATGGTGCTACTTCAGTTTCCACTATTTTCACACCAAATCATGTCCTGGACTGTGGTATGGCAAACGGAGTCTTGAAAAAGGCTGAGAATGTAGCTACTAAATTGCAGGACTGTACAGCACCAAATCCAACCCAGAGTTTCACACAAAACCAGACTGCCAGTGCCACTGTGTAGTCTCAGTGCTGGAGACAAATGTTTTTAAATTTAACAGGCCATTTTAATTTAAAAAATAATACAATTATTTATCTTTTTTTGTATGATTTTATGTCATTTAAGATGGGTTAGTATAACCTTAATAGCAACTCCTTTTAAGATCCATATTTTGGACTTATTTAAAGCTGCAGTTTGTATGTTTTCAAGAACTTGGTGACTCTGGAAGACATTTACTCGGCCATGTATTCCCTTGGGAATTCTTTGTAGCAGCTATAAAATCTGGCTTAGCAATAAATGAAAATGAGTGGCTGTATTCCATAATTTTAATAAAATACCTTGGCTGCAAACAATCATGCAGCACTGAAGTTGAGCAGTCATGATTAGCTCCATCCCTATGGGAGAGGGATTAAATCTTCAAAAGCATTTTTAGTGAGGCAAAAAATATTGAAGGCCTGTTTGTAGAGAAGCAGCAATTTCTCTATTTACTATGGTCCTTGAAATAATCCAGTGCTTCAAATCTAACAAACTGCAGCTTCAACGAAAGCAATACAAATGGCAGTGATGTCAGTCTGTATTTAGTATGCTGATGCAAGAACTAGTATTTAATAACCTGTGCGTCAGATAAACCATTTTAGGGTTGTTTCTTAGATGACAATTATTGCAAACAGGAGGCTGCTGGTGTGTTTGTTCTGTATATCTCAAGTCAGGTCAGTGCTTTATTTTTTCATTTACTTCACTCACGATTATTTTAGAATAATCAAGTTTGCACATGTTCAGAAAACAGTCCAATGCCGGCCAGCCAAATGTTTTTAAATTAAATGATTTTAACAAAATGTTACTAATAAAATGTCCTACCTCCTTTTCAATGGCATTCTTGTCTTTTTCACTTTGATGAGCTCAGTGTAGAGAGACAAACCAGGACAGGGTTATGTAGTTATTTTTAATTTTGTGTACAAAATATTCTAAGAAAACACAATAGATCTTCTAACAAAAACAATTCAAGTTTCCACGAAGATGGTAATAACAAAACATTTTCCCCCATTGAATATAAAACAGCATTCAGTGGATGATGACATGAGAATGTGGGGCTCAGAAATGAGCCGTTACTCTGTCGATCTCCAAAAGGTCATCCAGGATCTGGAGAGGAGAAAGGTACATGGGAGTCAAAAGGGAAATAAGAATGACTACAGAATGCTGACTTCACTGCATGCTTCACTCTGTCCGTATACTTACGATGTCTTGAGTGGTACCAATCTTCTTGGCCAGCTCGCTGCGCTCCATGGTGCTCAGGTACAGGTACTTGTTGAGGAGTTCTCCATCCAGGATGTTCCGCACGGCGTTCTGCAGGGTTCGTCTGTCGCTGTGCAGCATTCTGGACACAAGATACAAATGTGTCAATTATGTGGAATCATTCACTTGAGACATTAAAAACTTAGCCTACATCAGGATCACATTCAAAAATGGCCAATATAGTATAAAACCAGGTCAGGTCCCTGTTTCATTTACATAATGTACTTCCAGTACGCTTTGAAGAGGGTGTTAACAGATTAAACATGACAATGTAACTTTCAAAATATTCCAAAATAAGACGTTGTAAATGTCTTTTGGGGTTAATTTAACTGGCAGTTATTGATTGTAATAAAACACATTTTTGCTGCAACCCTGATTCACAGACGAAACATTTTCATCACATAAACTTCCCAGAGACGGTTTTACCAATTCAAGACATACCACACCATTGCAATGCAATGGTGTAGTGGCCGAAATAAATGACCTGCATTGATCCAGACCATAAAGTGAACAGGTGGCCTCCAATGTGTGAAGTGCAATAATGCAAAAAGACTGATCCATTTTAGTCCCTCGGATGGGAAATGAAAAAATATTTCGAAGGAGAGACAAACCTGAAGGCTTTGGGGTTTAAGCCAGCGTGATGTGGCAGCATGGTGGTGAGAGCATTCTGCAACATGAGCAGTCGGCGGTAGGTCTTCTCCTGCATGGGGAGGAGCAAGCCAACCCCTCCGTCCAGCGTGGCTGTGGGAACACAGAGAGGAGACAAGGCTTAGTCCTAATCCAACACCTGGCTGCTCATTCATCCACATCTTCCCAGAGCATAAGACAGGGACTGCTATTGGGCCTTCTGGAAGACCTTTTAACATAGCTAAATTTCATTCCGTTTAAATCTACATGAATTAGACAAACTAAATGTAAATGGCAAACTTCGATTTTGCAAAGTTTTTAAACTCATTAGGGATATAAATGTTTGTGGAAAAAGAAATTATTCAATAAATAGCAAAGATAAACAAAAGTCAGCAAGTAAATAATGACAAAGCCTTGGTTAGGTCTCGAACATCCAAAAGTGGCTTCGGACATTCTGAAGTGTCTATAAACATTTGTTTTGCTCAACCTCCCAGAAATGTCATGCACAGTCTCTCCTGTGTAAGTCTAAATCATGGCCGTATATCAATGAGTTGGTATGTGAGAAAATTGCCCAGTGCAACATTCTCATGCAATGCAATACTTGTTTTCATCTTCTAACAGCATGAAATGGTTGCTCCAATGGTTGCTGATATGGAAGTGCAATAACTTTGTCAATCAATTCTTGAAAGACTTCCCATTCAGGACACCCATTTACTTCCTATAACCCATTTGATGGAAAAGCACCTCATTCGCACTTTAGGCTTTGTGACATTTGCAAAGTTAACTTTATTTGCTTGAGAACTGGATGAAATAAAGTAAATTGTAGCTTGTTTCAGCCTTATTTAATGAGGTTGTTTGTCAGCCATGATGCCGGAGGCATTACAGACTCCTGGCTGCTTACCAAACCATGTGATGTGCTTGTTGTCCCAGGTCAGAGCCTTCTTGCTGCCAGTGTCCAGCGCTCCTCTGCAGGGCATCCTCCAGAAGGTGTTAATGTGAGCTCCAGCATTGAAATCAGCTCGCCTCAACAGCCGCATGCCACCAAAGCTTTCTTTGGCTGCAACAAAAAAGCCACATATCACATGATTCATGACTGAAGATGCATTTGATACTGTATGTCATCTGGTGTTACATGACATGTATAGGTAGGTCTAAAAATACTAGGCCTCCATACTTACCTTCAGGTAAATACATATATACAGAGAGATTCTTGTCTCGATCAGACACTAAAAGTAAAGGGAGTAAAATGTTAATGAGAACACGAAGAACCAGTTTTGCAAAGAAAAAGTTAACTGAGTCAGTTTGAAGTTAACTTGCTGGTGGGCATAATTAACATTACCCAGGAATCCAAGCTGATTGTTATCCACCATGAATTCAATGCTGTAAACCTCCAAGGGCTTTGCGTCCTGCAGTAGCAAAACAAAATACAGAGAAAAACAGGGATCCCTTTAGATTTGGAGAGCATGGGTATCGAAATAAAGACAACTGCAGTGTGTAAATTATCTCCAGCTGCCAGGGCTGCTCTCTTAAAGATAAACTCCACTAAATCCAAATTCCCACAGGAGCTACACATGAAAACAAAGGGGGAGTTTTCAGTATGAACGCTCAGCTGGGTTGTACAGTTCAATCAATAAACACTAAACTGCATGTACTACAGCCCACAGATAATAGTTAATCTCCCTTGTCAGGCAGATAACAATACTTAAGCCTGATTGTATGAAATCTCCCTGGCCCCTGCAACTCAAAGGGGGAAAATTAAATACTTCCAATTATCGAGAAGCCTCCCTATTTATGGGAACATGTATTAAAATGCTTTAACTCAAATCCCAAACAAACAGGAATATTTTATCCTGAGACCCAACATCACAGTTTCGTAATTACTTCTTTTCATGGTCACGCTTATGAAAGCTTTATAATCGGTGCGTGCATACATAGTCTCAGTAGCTCTGTTTCCAACAAAGTATTTATTTATTTGAACTGTGATGGACTGATTTAGAAACATTAAATGGGAACTATAAATGCTGCTAAAACTTCCTCAGTACTGTTTTTAAAGCACACCTTAGGCAGTAAGGCTTTTTTGTGATTTAAAAAAAAACAAACTACATTTAGGAAGCTGGTTTACTTGCTTGAACCGAGCTGATAGAAACATGACTAATTTCCACTGAGCTACTGAAGATTGTGCTGATTTAACACCATTTCTCATGCTTGGATCGTCTCAGTTCTAACACTTGCATCAGAAAAGTGCAAACTGTTTTATGTTACGTCCGTACCCTGCTGACGAGTGACAGGGTCTTGCTCTCCTCCTGGTAGCGAAGCAGCGAGATGCTCTTCATCAGGTCAGCAGCAAGGATGAAATTCTTGATGCTGTACATCTGGTGGATGTAGAGCTGGGTGTCGATGAAGGCCATGCCGGTCAGGTCGTTGTCCTTCAGGCTCCACAGGAAGATCTGCAGAAAGGGTGTCAGAGATGTGAAGCTGTGAGCGAGTACCCAAAACCCGTGTACAAGTAGTTTATCACATAAATTCAGTGATTCAGTGACATTCATATTTTAAGGATTCACACCTCCTTCACCACATTTCTTGTGGTACAAAAATAGTTTGAAATATAAGAGTTAGGAGTTTTTGGTGCTCTTCTATCCAAGTGGAGTATGAATTCAAGAAATGAATGTCCAAGTATCAAGAACTATCAAGAAAATAAGGACAGAGGGTGTACTCTTCAGTGGTTGTTTTCTGTCCATTATCTTCATTGACTTTCATAGTAAAAGCAGAGAAAGCAATATGTACTGAAATTCCATCCTTTGTGCTCCAATGAAAAGTTATGAAGCATTAAGCCCACATCATATACCCAAAGTTACCACTATGATGTGTTAATGGACCTTATACAAGAAACCCTAACGAGAGGTAATTTTTTATATTTTCACTTATAGTAGTTGAGTCTCCACTCAAGTGTGATAGTAAAAAGTGTGTTCTAGACTAGATAGCCCAAATGCATGTATTCTGAACTAATTTTGTAGCATGAGAATATCAAAGAGAGGTGAATTTATAGCCACCATACATAAACACAACTGTGAGACATATTTAATAAGTGACAAGCGTGGCTGAGACCTTCTGCCCGATGGCTGAGACCAGGTATCCATTGCAGTGACACAGAGCAGTGACTGGTCCTTTCTGTTCCTTCTCATAAAGGACTTTGAACTTATTCTTGGTGAGGGGCTGACCCGGTTCTGGCACCACTTCAATTACATCCAGGATCAGAATCTGAACAAAGCAAACAAATATGGACAACAGTTAATAATGGAAGTAAAACCTGGAAAAAATGAGAAGAGGGTTATTGCCTAACTATGAGCTTTCCATGGAAGGTTTTCCTTATTCTCATTCAGTGTCTGACGGGTGACCCCAAGATTTAAAGTAATAATCTGTTTTGCTGCTCTCGATCACCAGTGGCTATGACACAATAATGAGTCAACCTGTATCCAGTTTATGAAAGCTTTTACATTTGCTGTTGTAAACACTCACTGTCTGGCAGATCTTTCCTGGGAAAAATCCTTCACTCCACAGGAATTGGTGTGATTTTCATTTCCAGTTTGTTTGGAGTAAACAGACAAACTGGGCAGCCTAAGCAACAGCAACAGATCAAATTGCTACAATTTATGACCTTTTAAGGCCTTGAGTTAAAGTGATATGATTTATGACATTTTAAGATTCAGTGCTTGAAAAGATGATTCACACCGCAACTCCCTTTAAGATTTATTAAACAATGGCGTGTGTTGGAGAACACACGCTATTCTTCAGAGCAAAGCAGAGTGATGACAACAGTGACATATTCAGGACTCTGACTATATGTGGCCACTCCTTGCTCATGCTCTGAAGGAGAGGCCTGGTCTCAGAAACATGCCATTTCTTGTTTAATAGAAAGACTGAGGTGTTCTTTTTGTTGTTTGACTTAAGTGATGAGTGCTGGCACTCCTTGATGAACATTATTTGGTTCAAACCTGGATGGTAACCACTGGGGCCCTAGATGGTAAATCACAGTGTGGTGATATTGATGGAGCTCCTCACCCGGCCTCTACAGGTGACCTCCTCCCCCTGCATCAGGCAGGTCCCTGCTGCTACGTAACCCTTCAGCCCAGACACCGTCTCCTGACTCTTGAGGGCCACCGTCTTCATACAGGTCACATGTTCCCACTCCTCCAGGTCGATCCTTATGGAGAAAAAGGGAAAAAGTCAAAATGAATTCAGGGCCTGTTCACAACTCCCAGATTTTTCCACATGGTGTAACACACTACACTTAGAGCCATCAACCTCCATCAGTCATAAAATATCAGTTTCTACAAGTTTTCTATATGAGCAGTATTTCATAACTAACAGAAAATATCAATTGTATTATTACAAAAATTTAACTTGAGCTGTAAGTCTTACTATATGTCACACACCCTGATTTTTTTTGTTTGCAAATAAATTCAAATGTCACACAACAGAACATACCTCTTGGTTTCTCATCTATTAGTTTACATGGACTGCTGTCTTTCAAACATACTTTGGCATTTTATTATACAGCACACTGTTTTATTGTTAACATTAACTAGCTGGCCCAGTAGCCTAACGTTGCTGTATTTTCCAAGAGCAGCTGGGAGCCAGAGAGCTGAGCTCACTTCCAAATAAACTGATCATTTATTAGCTTTACAAGCCATTGCCAAAAATGTGTTGTGGGTCTGTACAGAATCTGTACTTCTTTAAAACTGTCAGTGCCTTTATTATATTAAAGTTAATAGGGACACGCTGAGAGGCAGATGTAAAGCATCAAATGTAAAGTTCTGCATCTGACTTGTTCAAAGCAGAGTGGAAAAAAAGGTGGGGGTTTTTTTATAGGAAACCTCATGAAGCTGACTGCATTTTTTTGTGAGCTGATCACTCACAATAAAGAAAAAGAGGCAGGGTTTCACAGTACACTGACAGTTTACTTTGACAAAAACAACCAGAGTAAAAATGAAGAAAAAAGCAAATACTAGTAATTAGTAGTAACTGCATTAACTGTGCTGTGAGAGTTTATGGAAACAGTGTGAAATTTGAACCTCTGTATATCCAAAATAGATGTACATGATACTTAAACAACATGTACGATTGTATCTTCACTGTTAAGAAGACAGAATATAGATCTGTTACCGTGTGTTGGGGATGGCCTCCCAGCTGACAGGAGAGATGAGCTGGATAGAGAACTTCTCCTGCTGAGGGTTAATGTAACGCTCATCTGCAGGTCGAAAGAGGAAAACAAACATTCATTGGTAATTGACAGAAACATTTAAAAATCAGCCTTTTGAAAACTTCAAATAACATCAGAAATACAGAATGTGAGGCCACACATTTAACGTGAAAAAAAAACCTCTCTGTGTTCAAGTGAGGTAAAAATATGAGTGTAAGCAGGACATGATTAGTTCATGTCTGACCTCTGTCTATGACCTCAAACTCCTTCTCCTCGCCAGTCATCCTGGGGATTCGAGTGCAAGGCTCTTTCACACTGGTGCACACAGCGTAAACCTGTGAGGGAAAACACAAAATCACATAGAAGAACCACAGATCAAAGAGTAATCCCTTGACGGTTATTCTCATTGATTTTTCTCTATCCCTGTCAAAATAAATAAATAAATAAAAATAAACTCTGGGGCCCAACTCCTTTCATCTCAATCTCTGAAAGCTGCCCGGTCAATAAGCTTTTGTTTGGCATCGCCAGCACATGAAAAGCATGTCTCAGTCTAAGTGATGCAAGTGTAGGTGTGCAAGTTCAGGGAATGTGCTTCAACTTCAATGTGTGTCAACTGGCTGCTCTGGGGCTGTGTGGGTTGAGCTGGAGGGGTCGTGCCTTGGATTCGACATGGTAGGAGACGTAGTGCACAGTACATCTCAGTGGGATCTTCCTGACCGGCCAGGGGGCATCATAGGACAGATAGGTGGGCAGGACGCTGATCCTCAGCTCTCCCTGTGGGCACACACAAACACACACGGGCACAAGGTTTAATATATTCAGAGAGCAAGGCTTGGAAACAGTTCAAACAGCTGAGAACAAGCTGAAAGAAAAACTCGAAAAGAACAGAAAATGAATGAAAACAAAAAGGTGAACAATACTGATGATTCAACGCATTAAGACAACCTCTATGATTAATCTCTGATTCCTCTCTTATCTCTTTATTACGTGTTATAGTCTTATATAGTAACAGAGGTCATCAATAACTTTCAGAATGTTAGTCATACACTCTGAAGTAGGGAAAAACTGGACGGGTTTAAGAAGACTGACAAATTCTGTCAGTGTCACTACAATCAGTTCAGGTGGGTTAAGGGCTTCTCACAGACAACCGAACTAATACTGATCAATTTCACAGCAAATATGTAATCAAACAACACCATCGTATCCATACTAACAGATATATCAGATATATTGGAGGATAGTGTAAATAAATTACATTTAACCACAAATTTTATTCTAGAGAGGAGTGGATTCAAAGAACAAAATCACTGTATTTCTGTACTAGCTAAGCAACTAGAAAACGATTGTTTTCAAGACCTGCCAGAGAGGAGACTGTTTTTAAGCTGAGTCGAACACAAACACCCACACTAACATGACCAAAAGTGAGCAGGTGTCCTCAGTGTGTACCTGTTTGTTGAAGTACAGGAAACCTTTGGGGCAGTTGATGTTGTGGAAAGGTGAGAAAGACTCGATGGAGCCATCGATGATCATGGGGTGAAGCCTCATGGCTCCCCGAGAGGTGACCAGCATCCAGTGAGGAGACGGTCCGCAAATGAAAACCTGGAAACGTGGAAAATTACTTGAGACATCAAAGAATACTTGAGAGGGATGTCAAACTGTTTGTAGCATGGATGTTGCTTCTGTAGTCCTCAAATCTGTAAGTAAATCCCCTTTACCCCTGAGTATCCAGAGATGTCCTCAAAGTATCTGAACCTGGCCACCCGGCTTTTCAGAGCTGAACTATCGTCCATGCCGCCGCCCTCTGCCTTCTTATCTTTTCTGAGCTTTGATTTCTTCTCTCTGAAGTTGATGTTGTGCGGCATCTGTGAAGGGCAGGGTAAGCAGGGCATTTGAAAGATTCGCTTCATCAAAAGTTGTTGACATGATCTGGTCTATATTTTGTCTCTTACTTTCTTGAAGCGCACTTTCAAGTTGCTCTGAGCCTGCTGCTGGTCATATGGGAAAGCTTCATAGATCAAAAGCTCCTGCTCCACATGGACCTTGGAAACAAGAAAACATTTTGTCATGTCTTGTTTTCATTGAATTTACGGGTTTGGCAATATTTCTTCTAAATCATTAAACAAGTGCGACTGAATTTACTGAGCTTAAAGGGGGTTTCAAGATCTACACAGACATCTGTTAAAACATTTTCAGTGTGTTAGCTTTTTGATGTCAAATTAAGGGATGAAAGTTATCAAACTTCTAAATCAGCACAACATAACTGCACATGCCCTTTGCTACTACAAATCAGATGCCAAGTTTTACATTAACTGCTTGTTTCTTGCTTTTCTGGAATAAGTTTCCACACAGCAAGCCGAAGTTGAGAAAGGAAACGTACAATATTTCACAGATGAGAGCAACTATTTTTTTTTTCACCCATCAGAGATTTCACGTGGTCACTTCTGAAAACTCACCAGCAGGTACGGTCTGCTGTGATTGTTGCCAAGTGAAACCAAAGCCACCTCTTTCACCAAAGGGATCTCTCCCTGTCGTGTTACTTCCTCTTTTTTACCCTCCCCTTGTGTTGCTGATTGGCCAGAGGAGCTGTCAACCAGCACTCTCTGGCCTACAGGGAAGTTCTTCACCAGGAACACCAACCGCCAATCTGGAAGCTGGTAAATCTGTGATAGAAGCAGCGTGAATACAGCAACAGTATTACAAGCGCTCAATAGAATACGTTCTTGTTTTTGCAACTGATATTTAACATGTATTGATATCTTTATGATGCTGTATATAAGCCGCACCTCCATCACACCATTTTCCCTCACTATCATGCACCAGTGGGTGGGGTCTGCTTTGCCCGAGCTTCCCTCACTCCCAGAGGCCAACGGCGCTGCAGAGCTGCGGCTGACATCGTCCTTTGTAGGTGTCGCACCGGTGTTGGAGTCTCCGTACAGCATTTCCTCCTCATCGTCCACTGTGTTACTACACACACACACACACACACACACACACACTTAACATCAATCAATGGTTTCTTCAGAACCTTTATAATCCCAGTGAGCTTCTGGGCTGGTTAATATATTCAGTATGTGAGTACTATACATTCTCACCTCAAGTCCTGGATGATGGTTTCAGACTCAGACTGGCTCCTGGCTAGTGTGTCCTCTTTGACTGAGCAGTTCACTTTGTTTTCTGTGGTGAACATCCCACTAACGTCGCGGTACGCACACAGTGTGATCACACGAGATTGCTGTGGGAAGACAAGCAGTCCTGACCTGGTCAGTGCCAGTTACTGTGACAAGCCACATGAGTCAATTGTGCCAGTCAGGTTGTACAGAAACACCCTGAATAATGAAGTGTCAAATATCTCCCAGCAACCACAACTGGCACCACCATAGAGGTCCAGTGGATAATTAGTGACAAACAGTGTTAGATATGACACTGTTGAAACAGTCAAGTCTAAAGTATAGATATGCAATCAGGTCTTTCATCGGGCTTCTAATATGGCCACTAGAGGGCGCATTGCTCTACATAAAAGCCATCTATAAGCACTGAAAAGTAGGATTCACTCACAGTAGAGATCTGTGGTTTCTGCAGGGCCAGTCGGTGTGTCTTCCCCATGTACGAGTCACTTTTCAGCACAAACATGGTGACAACTCCCTCTGCAGTCATGATGACCACGTAGGGATCAGCCACGGAGCACTGCACTATGGGAGAGCCCAGGTCCACCGGGATGAAGTGGAGCTGTGTCACTGAAAAGCGGGGTTGGTGAAAGAGTACACGCACATGAACTGGGTGGCAGAAAAGAATAGTTTCTCCTTCAATGCAATATGGATGGATGTCACACGTCCTTAGACAGTGAGAGAATAGCTGATTTAGATTGCCTGGAAAGTGTCATTTATTTTTCATAGCAGTCAACATCTCCAAAACAGCTATTTGAACATCATTCAAAAATACTGCACAAGCAAGTTTTGAACAATCTATTTCAGTGGCAGTATACTGTAATATAATGGCAGTTCTGTGCCAAATGTCTTCATATCTACATAATTTTTGTACATACTGTGTGTACACTTATATTTACACATTCTTGTGATGCAACTGTCTGCTGTGTTACAATTTAACATATTTGTTTTAGTCTTATCTACATTCTACTTATTACATGCTGTGTCCTAACAATTCATTTTCCGCACTGGGTTCACTTAAGTTTCATGTTTTTTCTTCTTTTACCTCCTTCCAGCAGCCGTATGCCCATGGGGGAGACCTGGATGATGTACTTGTTGTCCCCAATGTTTCCAGCGAACACAGTGGGCCCCTGGGTGGCAAAGCCACTGGTGTCCAGTTCCATGATCTCCTGACCTGTCTGAAGGATCTGTAGGAAAATACAGGGATGGACACAGGTTGAACTCCAAAAATACAACTCCATCAATGTATTAAATAAAATACAAATTATATAACTTATAGTTCCAAACCTCTGTTCTGACTGGCTAAGCCATGTTCAGAACTGATGTAAAATATCCAATTAGTGCACACATTTGACAATATAGTAGTGCATGTAAATATAATGACATAATATGTAAACACACAACTCATATCCTATATAGTAACTGCTATTCATCATCACAGCAGCTACATTAGCTTTGATTGAACATTTATATAACAGTACCATTTAATTATTTATTAACAATAAAAAACAGAAGATTTATTGAATCTATAAATTCACATGTTCCTTTTTAATATAGCTGTTTCAGAAAAGTAATGAGCTACTTGACACAGCATTTAACCCTGACATTACAATAGCTAAGAGGCATTGTTCAGCCTTTAGCGGCTCTTCTCAAACAAATTACAAGAGGCAAGATATATGCGTGTGTGTGTGTGTTTCTACCATGGTTGAGTCCTCTCTGCTCAAAATGAGGAAGCCATGCTTCTTTTTGTCATCCTCCAAGGAAGGCTCTGTCTTCTCCTTGTCCTCTTCCTCCTTCTCCTCTTTCTCCTTATCTTCCCCTTCACCATCCTCAGTGATCTCTGTCTCTGCCCCGTCCTCAGACTCATCTGTTTTCAATGCCTGAGAAATAAAGCATCCAAATACCAGAATGTCTAAATGGTGAAAAAAACCTGCTATCATACCAAAATACAAAACACGGTGACAAACTTTGTCTGTTAAGGAGAAATACACTGTACCTTTTTGTCTTCCTTGACATCACTTGAGACCACAGTCCACATGTCATGGCAACCTGGCAGCTCGAAGGTGGTGACTACTTGAGGTCGGATGCTCCTCTGGCGACACAGTGAAGAGGCAAGAAATCAAAGCAGGCAAGGAAAAGTTAGAGAAAAATCTGAGTTTTTTTTCCCCAACCTGAATTCAAAGTTCACACAGTCCGGTATGTTTTAGCAGAGTTTCATCACCCTTGGGACAATGAAACCTCTTAATACCCAACTGTATAACTTCAATAATATATATCATCAAGGACATAAGCACTGCAGATATATGGCTTTCATCCAACAGCAACAGATTCCTATGGAGGTTCAGTTTCAAATTTTCATACTTAAAAGACCTTATAAAATGTTTTATTTTAAGATTTTGGTCCTTCTACCAATGTTCAATCACTCCACATGACTCACACCAAGAAATATCAAAATATGTGAAATGGCAGGGGTAATCAGATGAATAAGCTGACAGTACACCAATATTTTTCTCAAAACTATTTTGTGGAATTTCTTATTAAACAAAACCTGGAAATTACCAAACTTTCTATATGCACATCATGAAAGTGTTCTAGACTTGTGTAGGAACCCTGGCAGTAAACTGGTGCTGACTAAATAAACTGTTGGTATGACAAAATCACACAAATACATGTGTCTCCCTCTATGTGTGTAAGACTGAAGCATGCCAGCCTGTGTCTGGGGTGTTTACAGGCTACTCCATTGATCTCTGAGGCAGCCCTGGTAAACCCAGACTTCACTGTAGCACCATCACTGAACCTGCAGCAGACGTGCCTCACGACTGCAGGTTTTAAGACAGTGCAGCAACAGTTATCACATATAAATTCATCCATATGAACACGCATACAACAAAACAACAATAGGAGCTCAGTTGCATGGCTTTACCTGAAGTACAGACAGCGCTCCATTTTTGCCATGCCCAGAACATACCACAACTTCCAGGTCAGGCTCAGGGTTGCTCTGGAACTGTGGGTGGGGCAAAATCAAAGTCAACAACTTCAAAAGACAGTTCTTGAGATGGTTAACTGCATCTCCACTCAAGCGCCTTTGGGAGCTAAAACCTTAAGAGAGGATGCCGGAGCTGAAAGAAGGATGAGGCAGTAGCACTGATAAAAAATACATGGCAGCAGTAAACATGTTGTCTGTCTATAAATGATGCAGTCTCTCTTTGGGCCAATTAGTAACAAGCTACACACAAGGGGTGAAAAAGTTCCTAGCTTCAAGTCTGTTTTGTAGAAGTGTAAAGACATTTTGTAGGACCGTTTCTTCTGTTTGTTATAACTGTGTTTGGCATTTTTTGTGACCCATACTAGGTGATTATATAAATGATACATCATCCCTGGGGCAAATCAATGAATAAATGAAAACGCTTTGAAACTGTTTGTCCAGAGACGCAAAATTGTGGAATACCAAATACGGCAAACACTGATGGTCCAGCAGAGAAAAGACAGCTGCAAAATTTCATTCTGATATGGTATGTAGAAGATATGACGTGTTATTGGAATTTTTCTTCAAAATCTGATCAGTGGTGTTTGAGATATTGACAGGCGGGCAATGAGACAAACAATGAAGGAACAAAATGACAGAGGCCAATCCATAGTAACACACTTAATTTCATTGCTCGGGACAAAAATTCATTACTAGATCTTAAATAAAACTGTGGTCTACAAACACACTAAAATGAGTTTTAAATCACTTTACCTCTTCAGACAAGAAAGCAGGCTCACCCATGGAGGCACTGGCACAAGGTCCAATATTCAGTATGCTATCACACACCTGTGGGAAAAAAAGACGCTCTCACATTTCACAACCCTAAAATAGAAACTTAAATACATAATGACCAATGAATCTGTTTTTGTACCTCAAAGGAATAGGTGGCCAGCTGAGTGCCTGACTGGGCTTCACTACCATACACCTCAATCTCATCCACCTCATCTGATGAAACAAAGGAGTTAGGTGTAACACTTTACAAAGTCGAGAGGTGGATATACACATAATCCATATCAAAATTACAAGTGTTCACTTACCAGTCCAGTTGGTGGACGAATCCATTCTTTTCTTTTTGCTTGGTGGTTCCTCCTGAAATGTCATTAGGGATGCTTTAGTATAAACAGGATTTTGAACACCAGCTGGCAAATAAAACTAGAAAAAAAAGAACCTAGAAGAAACTAATAAAATTAGAAAAAAAAGTTTCAGTCATTGGTTGAAACTAGACAGGAGTTTTGTTTCAACCAATGACTGAAACTTTTTTTTCAGTTGGACAAGCACAAACTAAGGTAAAATCAAGATGACAGTTAGAAAACAGCATTTAAACTAATAGAATACCCCCACCAGAATAGATACTTCTGCAAAACACTCAATTGCAATTCACTGCAATTCACATTTACATGTTAATGAGCACACCTGCTTGTCTTTATCTCTATCTTTCTCTCTTTCTTTGTCTTGCTTTTCTTTCCCCTCCTCTGGTGGTGTCTCCTGCAGCTTCTCGGTGTACTTTAGGAGCAGGGAGTTTCCCAGGCGGGAACCCAGGAAAAGGTAGCCTGGCTCCATGGTCATCATCTGGAAGAGGAAAGCCCAGAGTGAGAGGCATAAAGTCAAGAAATCCTCTCTAGGCTGAACATAGCATACAGAATATACTTTATCACCCTAAAGATCAGCCAGCAATGGATGACATTCTGCTCATGGACTGTGTGTGTACAGATATGAGGATGTAATGTGATGAAGTCCTTACACAACTCTTTACAAGTCTTTATACAACATAACTCTGAGGTCCCCTTAATCAAACCATTGTATTGGTTTGTGGATCTATCAGGCCAATGTTTGCCAATGTGCCTTTTTACTAAAAATCTGATATTGATGATTGAGTAATGGTTGCAGTTGGATTGATTACATATTTATTTTAGAACCAGAACTGATCAGTATTACACTGAACATAAGTGAGAAAACCCTTAACCTGAGCTGATTCTTATGGAACATTTTGATCACATTCCACAAAAGTATGCAAGTAGTAATTATAGTAGGCAGATTGAGGCTGCCTGCATCATCAGACCGTCCTTGATCACAGCTTTAAGCAGAACTTACACAGGTGGTCAGGACGCTGGCAGCTGCCTTGTCGAAGTGGAAAGCCCGGACACTCCTCATGCCGTCGGTAATCAGAGTTAACACGTAACTATAGAGAAGGCAAGACAACAGTCAGTGAAGAGTGATTAACTGCAATCATAACTGATGTATTGCATCGTGTCTGTCATGACAACTGCATTCTACTCACATTTCTCCTCCTTTCAAAGAGATGACCATCTTATCATAGGCGATAAAGGCAGACTGGGAACAGTCTAGTGTAATCTTCACTTCATCCTGTACGCCTGGATGATACAACACGTTACCCAGTGATGAGTATCAACAGATATCACATGGCACATACAGTAAACAGGATAGCCTAAGATATCAAAGCTACTACTGTGAATGTTTGCATTTTCAGTGATAACACTCACGCAATGGGAAAGCCGTGGTCCCAATCGTTTGAGAATTGAGAGAGACTCCATATGGCGGAACACTCTGGTTTAAGTACAGTAATGAATTCACAGCAAACACCACAACGCCACCTAGAAAGATTTGAAGTGTCATCAGCATTCACACAAGCTACAACACGCATCAAAATTGATGTAATCAGGAAATACCTCAACACACGATCAAATTGTAACTTTAAACAAAATAACGGAAAAGGAGAGCAGTGGCTTAAAGATAATCTCCATATGAGCTAAGCTCACCAATGGGCTTGGGAACAGCCATGACCTGCGTACAGTCAAAGGGCAGATTGCTGAGAGACCAGATGACGGGATGGACCTTCTGCATGATGTTGAGGGAGATGGCAACAATGCTGCAAGTGTCTTGCCGTACAGCCACACGCCTAATAGAAAAAGTTAAATGTTGATTAAATGTTGGTATGCTTACAAGCAAGATGAAGGTCAAAATTCAGTCATACAGACATCATACTGCAAATTATATAAATAGTTGGATAGATAGATAGATAGATAGATAGATAGATAGATAGATAGATAGATACGTTATTAAAAAATATTGTCTGAATTTTATAACAAGGCACTTTGGATAACAGCTCAGTATGTATAGTAATACAGGCACAAAGTGGTTGGTATATTTGATGTTGTGGCGGACTGACCCAGGCCATGTCTGGTTGGGCTCATACAGGATGAGCAATGTGGGCTCATAGTAGCCATGGAGGAACTTCATATCAATGATGTTCAGCAGCTTCTCATCCAGCTCACGGACATCAATGAGGTAACTGGGTAAAAAGCTAGATTTGGGACTGCAAGAGAGATACAAAAGACAGTTTAATCGATAAAAATAAAGTGTCACATAGATAATCAAAATAAAGCTACTGAGCAGTAAAGAGCAGTATATGAGCAGCGTAGCGGACCAGGCACATACCCTTCTCCAACTACCCCCTCCTGCTCATCAGTGAGAGTGTCCTTTCTGAACGGCAGCACCACAAGTTTGGTGCCATAAACCAGCATTACAGCGCACCGATTCTCTGGATCCACACGAACAATGGGAATGTGTACATTCTGAACGAATCCATCCTAAAAATTGAAAATGTGGGAAAGTTTGTTAGGTTCTTGTACAAATGCAGTAGGTTTTTCAGTTTATAAAACATTATCAGTGGTAGTGTCCAATAAAATCTGTTAATAGGGCTAACTGTATTAGAGTAACCAAACTGGCCTAAAAATGAGTGAAACCTAAAAGTGATAGTAAAACTATTCATCAATTGTATAGATAATGCAGTCTGCATTTCAACATACTCTAAGCTCTGGCTCCTCAAAGAAATGAAGGGAGAGTGTCTTCAGGTCGTGTGTCCCTGGGTCATACTCTACCACCGACAACTGAGAAGAGAACAAAAACCCCATAAGTCAGCTTGAAAATAACTTCTGGGTGGGTAAGTGCAGTTTCAACAGGAAAGGAGCAGGACTGTGTAACTGATCAGATGCAGATACCTTTGCATCTTTGAAACTGAGCAGGAGCGCGTCTCTGCTGGCTCCTACAAGCTGCACACTGGCCATGGACATAACATTGCCAAAGAGAGAGAAGGCTGCCACCTGCTCCAGCTTCTCCTTGCGAGACTTGGAATCTGTAGGAGATAGCCAGGATGAGGTTTCAACACATATAGAACAAATCAGATCTGCCATTTACTAGTACACAAATGTGCAATTTAACACCTTTGGGCATACCTGAAGACTTGTCCGTCTTTGAGGTATTCTGAAATGATAATGAAATATGACACACTTTAAAATGAATGATACCTTTTAATGCATACAATTTAAATCTTGAAAGAAATGAGGGTGCTCAATAGTGGCATCATTACCTCCACATCGTGGATTATTCTGTAGACATAGAGCTGAGATGTTCCAGCAACGACCAAATTCTTCTCCTTATTGGATATGAAGTTGCAGTAGACAGAGAACTCCACTGCAGTGGGAGTGTGGGCTTGTCTGTATACAGCATACATCCTGGAATGTTGCCCTCAGCATCTGACAGGTGGAGACATCATGTCACTGTTAGCAGCTGTGACTGTAATAATACACTGCAGTCTCTCGTTTGAAAGGCAAGTTTTGGCAAAATCAATTAAAAATAAATGCCAATATCCTGCAGCTTCAATACTACTTAATGCATCCTATAAATCAAAATGAGCAACTCCTCACTTCAACATAAGTCCAACACACGAAACGGCACTTATTTTAACAATGTATAGACTTATACCATTGGGTCCACTGTTATTCTTCCAATATTTATCCAAACGAAAACAGGATGGACGGAACTGAGCAGAACAAATCAATTATATGTTGAACTGTAATGAAATAAGTGGCCGAATTTACCCCAAACCCCTCATGATTTGTAAAATGTCTTCTGTTAGCTCTTCAAGGCACGCATGATTTCATTTGAGGAAGGTCAAATGAAACTGTAAGAATTTAGAATAGAGGTTGGCATGACATGCTCTCTATTAGGCAACCATAGACAAGTTATGCAGTTAGTCGAATAGCTAAAACACAAAGTTAATAGCATTATTATTACAGCAGACGTCTTAATATCAAGTTGGCATACCGACTACCGACTACGTTCTCTAGCTAAGAAAAAGGGGTTATTTGGGGGTCGCTTTAGCCTATCAACTTATGCCATTGATGCGAAATGATGCTCTGTTGCCCTGCTATCAATAACATCAAGTTACCTAGCAAACGTTAGCTGCGCCTCCTGGATGATTAGCTTTCCATATGGAAACAAATAACGTTAACGTTACTGCTTTAATGAAATATACAACGATAATGAGCCATTCCCCCTGTAAATTACTTGTGCTGTAAACACCCGGCAACTGCTATGTTAGCAGCATGGCTAATAATGTTGGTCAAGTTGCTAACATGGTAACGTTAATGTGAATCTTAGTTAGCATAGTACAGCAGCATCTGTAGTTTCTCTGGTATGTTTAGGGTATCTGTGCATTAGGCTTGTCAACATACCTATGGGTAAGACGTTATTAGAGCGTCCCGTTTTGTTTTTTCTTTTAGGTTTACATCTAACATGTCATTTTCATAGGCTGCTAACTTAGCTATCTTCCGATAGCGATAACTGCTGTAACGCTGCTGTTGGAGCTGTTAGCTGCCTTGTTTCTTCTACTTCTTCGTGTGTTCTTTTCCGGCAGACTAGACGCTACTAGGCGTATTGCTGCCTCCCACAGGTAGTAAAACGTAAACTCAGTCCAAATATCCAAAGGAGAGAGGTAAAAATTACAATAGTTATTCAAATCCTTTTGTATGCTTCCTCGTTTCTTCCGGCCTGTCCTACTTTTCAAAATAACAGTCTACATAACAGTTGTTCCAAACTGGGATCCAGAGAATACCATGGGTCTTTGAGAGATATGGAGGCGGTCCCCAGCAAAACGAGGGGTGGTTTCATTCTGGTGTCTTGTGTGTGTGTGTGTGTGTGTGGGTTTTTTTTTTTTCTCCTCTTCATTTTCTATTAGCAGGTTAACATATTCATGACAAGCTTCACTGTCCCCACTGTTAACCCTGATCTCAAAAGGGATGTGGAATGAAATTTATTGGAATGTGTTGTGAAGGCAACATTTTGGAAAGTGTTCTGAGGGCAGCATTGCATGGTTTAATGTTAAAGTTAGGGAATGTGTCCTCAGAACACATTCCAATAAATATAATACCAATCTGTGTACTGTTCAGTCTCATGAGTATCTGTCCACCCAGGGGACCTTGATGTAAATTGAGCCCATGTGGACGGTTTTTAATTTTAATTGACTGCATGTGAG
>OMKZ01017406.1:28151-46138 GCA_900302535.1 Neoniphon sammara
TCTTCTACTTCTTCGTGTGTTCTTTTCCGGCAGACTAGACGCTACTAGGCGTATTGCTGCCTCCCACAGGTAGTAAAACGTAAACTCAGTCCAAATATCCAAAGGAGAGGGGTAAGGAAAAAATAAAAATAAAAATTACAATAGTTATTCAAATCCTTTTGTATGCTTCCTCGTTTCTTTCGGCCTGTCGTACTTTTCAAAATAACAGTCTATATAACAGTTGTTCCAAACCGGGATCCATACAATACCATGGGTCTTTGAGAGATATGGAGGCGGGCCTCAGCAAAACGAGGGGTGGTTAACAGGTTAACATATTCATGACAGGCTTCACTGTCCCCACTGTTAACCCTGAGCTCTTGCAACTTTGCAGTAATATCTCACCAAAATCTAATCAGTTAAGCATACAATCTCAAAAGGGATGTGGAATGAAATTTATTGGAATGTGTTGTGAAGGCAACATTTTGGAAAGTGTTCTGAGGGCGGCATTGCATGGTTTAAGGTTAAAGTTAGGGAATGTGTCCTCAGAACACATTCCAATAAATATAATACCAATCTGTGTACTGTTCAGTCTCATGAGTATCTGTCCACCCAGGGGACCTTGATGTAAACTGAGCCCATGTGGACAGTTTTTAATTTCAATTGACTGCTGTTTCCCACTTCTTTTCCACGTCTGTACCCCAATAATGCTAATTATTTCACTTGAAACTGATTTAAATTTTATTTGGTCAAATTTTAGGTGCTCACACAGCTTAGTAAACTTAGAGATGTGAAAATGCCATTTTTGCAGAATTTATAACCCATCATCTTAAAAAAAAACAACTAACTTACTTAGTTGACTTGGTCTTATCTACAACCATTTAAAGCTTGTAAACGTGCAAAGTTCACATACAGAGCTGTCACATACCATCAGTTCTGTACTAACAGTTGTATTAAAGGCAGTGAGGGCAATTGGGGATTTGTCTACTGTAGTTAAAAATCATTTCTGCAGTTAGAAAAGACTGCAAGATTTACACTTACAGTTGATCCATGATCACTTCAAACAAAACCCCTTCTCAAGAAAATCTTGATGGCCTCCCAGCAGCAAACCAGTTCAAGTTATTTTTTCCACAAAAATAGACAATTGTGATCTTCCCCCAGACTAAACAACAACAACAACAACAACAAAGCATAAGGTTAAAATAAAATTGATCAGCAAATAAGAACTTTAGTAAGCACATTCCCTGCCGGCAGAGATCAGAAAACTGCAGCATTTGTTTTCAGAGTGCTTCACTGATGAAATGTACATAATTGCCTGGCACAGTTATGCGCATAGACCTCCAAAACCAAGATTGCCATTCAGTCCTCTTTGCCCATCCCAAGGTGCAATGCATACTGAGCATATCCACTCTTAATCTGAATCAGAATTACTGTATGTACACTGCACCAAGAAAAGAGATATCAAAACACACATAATACACTTGGCTTAAGTCACATCTGACTCATTTGGTTTATTAAAATGAGAAACACAAACAATATGCAATGAGTATTAAGTGCACAGGGGACGTGATCTGCAAGGTTTACAATTCGCAGTATATCCAGAAAGATAGCTCAAAACTAAAACAGCAGAATCACATTAAAAAGAAATATAAAATTTAAAAAAATACAAAATCAGTATTACACATTAGCCCTTCTCATATCAGTTGTACTTTTCATTTTTACCAAAAAATCATGACTACACCAGTTTTTCCTCCAAATTTTATAGTTATGATTTACCTACTAACCCATTCCCTCAGCGGTGGATTCTCTGGCATGTAATGAGGTATTCAGGATAAGCCTGTGTATCATTGAAGATGACAAACAGTGTGGGTTTGGTAATGTTGTCTGTTACGCTGTCGTATCGGAGGGGCATGTCAGCGCTCTCCTTCAGAGGGGCCGTCTTCATCGTGTGACAGCCTGTGGTGAAGTCCCCTGTTAACACTTTTGACACAAATACATACTTGTGTCCATCTGCATTTGGAGGGGAATACTGATCCTGGACGGACAGTGCGGAGTTCACGGCAAAATACACTCCCTGTCCATAAACAGTGGCTGTGGGAAAAAAAAAACGTGTCAAATATTTCAAGTTACAAAGATTACGACACTGATGAAAGAGACAAATAAAGATCAATTCAAACAAGAGAACAGCAGCAGTCAACAGCCATACCATTCTTTCCACAAAAGCTTCTGTTGAATCCATGAATGCATATCTCTTTGACACTCGACTCGCTTGTGCCGTGGTAAAGAGTCCGTTCGATTTCTGGGTATGTGGCACTCTGCAAAATGCTTGCTTTCTTCAGTCTGTACTGATTGTACAACAGTCGATTCATGAGCTTCTCCACCTGGGAAAAGAACACTCATGTTATTACAAGGAAATGAAATGATTTATTCAAAAATGAAGAATTTCGTTTTCTCACCTGTATGATTCTTATTTTGCTGTGGTATTCTTGGATGGTGTCATAGAAATTCTTCACTACATCCTGAAATTCATCGGAATCCTCATCCACCTTGGATGCGTCTGGTAGGTTTGACAGTATAGAGTATTCCTCTTCTGTTAAAAAATGGTTTATTTTTTATTTGTAATTTGTAATATATGTATATACAGAGAGAGAGAACAAAATCTTTCTACTGAATGCACATACCAAATAACATGTATTAGACTGCATATTAAACATTACCATAAGAGCACAAGGTTGTTTTTACCTGGAACATTTGCTTGCAAATCCTGTGAACTGAGCATTTGCCTGGAGATTTTCACAGATTTCCCAGAAGCTATGTTGTATTCTAGCATCTTCTCAAAGTTGATGATGTGGGGCTGATTGTTTAGCAAGATGTCAACCTTCTTCTGTTTCATCTTCCAGGCATTCTCAAAGAATACTATGGCATCGGGTGAGTACGGCGTCGTGGCTGTTGAGGCTGGATCGTGCTGCACCCACTGAACTGTCTTCAGGATTTCACTGTCAGAAGTAGATTTGGAGATCTTCTCCAGCAGCAGCTTCACATCGCGCAGGGCTTCATCCACATAGTCCTTGAACCCAGAAACGGAGATGATGGTGCCCTGGATCTGAACGTCAACTGCATGCTTCCTCTTGATTATGTCTATGCACCTCCTGTGGAACTCGGACATTCTCCTCAGGCTCCTATTCTCCAATTTCTCCTCAGCCTTTCTCAGGGCAATCTTCTTCCCAAGAGCTATGTCCACTCGGATGAGGTCACAGGTGTAACCTGCAAACACAAATATCCGGACTGTGTTGGCTGCTGTGATGGCTTCCTGTAGGGAATTTTGAATAGTCCTGCCCAGTTGGTTCAGTTGGGAGCTATCATCGCTGTGATCAGAGGGACCTTCATGCTGAATAATCTTGGACAGCTCCAGGACTTTTTGCAGCTCTTCGTCCTCATCAGCGACAGACATCTTGGTTGACTCCATGGAGTACTGGATGGCTAGAGACAGTTGGGCCTCTTCTTCCAGATCACTGGGAGTAAAGCCCAGAGCTCCATCACCCAACGAGACAGCACCACTTGTAGCATTCCCTTCAGCTGAGGCCGGGGTTGAGTCTACAATTATTACATCAGTGTCTTGGTCTGACAGGCTACTAGGTTCCCCTGTATACAGATCTTCTTCCTCCATGTCAGCAGGTCTGTCTGAACCGGGATGGCCCGCCTCCATTGTTTCATCGATGGCTGAGACAATTCTCTTTGCCTCCTCTAAAAGGCCTATGAAGAGGTAAACACACTGTTTGAAATGCACTGCAGGGGAATAAGAGATAAAGTCACAAGGAGAAAAATACTACCTTTGTTAGGAGCTCCTTTATGATTGAAATTCTGAGTTTGAATTAAATCTGTCTTTATGCCTTGTGCAGAACCATCCAAAGGCACTTTCTGGAAGTTTTGGTGGGACATCATTTTCCATGCAGCTTCAAATATGTCCTGGAAACAAAATAACACATTTTTAAGGTTAAAATACTAAGTAAAGCTCCTCTATGAGCACTGAATGTTGCTGCATTAGGGAAACTTGAGATAGTGGCATAGTCTTGTGCTGTTTCATTTTAATTAGCTGATGTGATCTAAGCTACAATTGCTTCTGACAGATGCTTTCCTAGTGGGGTACAGTGAGCTATCACCTTATTCTGTCCACAAACAGATGTGAATTCTCCAATCACATAAGTCCAAAATGATCCAGTGACAATAATAGTCAGTAAAGACACAATTTCCATACTGGATATTTGCTTTTTGTTGTCCAATGAGAGTCTGTCTCCATAACAAAAGGCATTAATTAAAAAATTAAAAGCACATCCATCCAGAAGCACACCTGCTGCTTTGGTCAATACTTTACACAAACATAAATGTACACTTATGTAATGCAAACATATTGCTGATAGTGAAGTTCTTCTGTCTTGTCCATACTCTTACCAGGTCACTGGACCCTCCCTTGATATGTATTTTGAGCCTTTAAATCTCACTAGCTGTAGAAAAACCAGCCAGCCGCCTCTGAGCAAAAGTGTGTCCAATGCATCACAGAGGATTATGTGGGTTTAACAATGTAAGAAAGCAGTAAGAAAAGAAAGAACAGTGAAGGTTTTGTGCAGCAGACACAACCTGTTCAAAAACATGAACTCTGCTTCATTGCAGACTGGCTGCGTTCACTGTATTCTTGTAAATCCTGCTGAGACTTTACAGATGCTGGTTACCTCAGCCTCAGGCCAGATGCTGTTTTATGGTAGACAGCTCATCAAGATGAGTGACAAGTGTTGGGGTGGGAGGACAGGGACTAACAGTACGCATCCCGTCTTGAGGCAAAAAGTTTCATTCTGTAGCTTTAAAAACACAAAAGTATGTCAAAGATGACAAAACTTATGCTCTTTCCTACAATTACATTACCTCATTCTGCAGAGGTTCCCAGTGCACCTCGTCTAGACCGATGTAAACCTGGAACTTTGTCTGCATCTCCTGAAGGATGCCTTTACATTCTTCTCCAACCAGGAATCGGGCGACTCCTGGCTCATTTATTGTGATTGTTCTGGTACAGATAGAGGAGACGACACTTTGCAACAGTTCCTCAGCGATTTGGCAAGCAGCAGCATTACCGTGGATCTGTCAATAACATTCATAAATATGAATAAAGATGAAAGGTACAGATGAAAAGGCCTGATGAGACTTGGAATTTCAAAACATAAACTGATGACAATGGTACCAGAGACAAGGGAACTGCAAGCTTCAAGTGACTGTAGCAAAGTAATGTGTAGTAGTGCTAATGCACCATATACCTTAAAACCGCAAACATCGTCCGCCTCTAATGGAAAAATAGATACTTGATCCATGTCAGCTAGCAACTGATGGAAATGGATCTGGATGTACTTCAGCATGCCCGGCACCATAGAGATGACAGTTTCCCTTTCAATAGGTGTACTGAGGAACTCCAAGATTTTGGTCTGCTTCTCATTCTCCATCCCTTTCAAAGTCAAAACATCAACCTTCCCTCCTCTCTCCGGCACCCTTACCAAGGAGAAACTTAGAGCCTTAAGGAACTCAGACCACTCCCTGGTATACAGCATGCACTCATACTCCGTATCGACTGGTATGCTGAAGTGAGACAGTTGGGAGTTCAAAACTTCACATGCCTTGCTGAGCGGGTCCTGAGATACTGATGTTAACACTACAACACAGTCTGTGACAGTGTATACAGTGGGCAGCCCCAGCTGATTCATAGTTTGCAGTAGCCTCTCTTTTACCTCTTTGTTCGCTAGGAACTGAGCCTTCTCTGGGTCAAAGGTCAAATGTGTCTGAGCAACATTGCCAAGAAAATGCAAGATGGTGTTCTTAAGTTGCTCTATTTTCAGTTTGTCAGGACCTGCAATGTGTACGCCATCATCTTTGATTTGGATATTGAAGTCTGAGTGAGCCTGTTTAATATCATTTGGAAGAGAACTGACTTGAAACAAAGCAAGTTTCGCTGGGTCAGTGATAGCAATGTGGCTTGAAAACATCTCTTTGTCCTCTGAGAGGTCCTCCATGACTTCATCTGCTACTTCCTCCACCGCTACACGCGCAGCCACAGGTTCCAAGGCTGTCTGATGGGAGGACTGGCTGCTGGCACTGTCTACTGAGGGAGGACTGCTTTGTATTCGAACAGGATTCAAAGTCTGTGGGCTGTCTATGCTGTTATCTAGACATCCATTTTCAGAACTCTGTGATGTGGCACTTTCTGTAGGTTGAAGAAAGTCAAAGTATGGCTTCACAGTCAGGTCAGCATTCTCCAGTTTGTGTGGACGGGACAGGACAGAGGCCACAGCTATTAAAAAACATAAAAACATTTCATTCATTTAAAAAGAAACTTCAGTGAAGTAGCCAGAGAACTGCGCTTGAAAAGGGAATGTCAAATGATGATACAGAAGTCTATAGCACTGCGCAAAACTTACATTCAAACTCGACAAAAGACACCCTGGCTGTACTCTCGGATATCATGATGACCTCCTCCACCTTCTGATTCCCACCTCGCTTGCTCTCGAAGTACAACATGAGCATGTCCCTTGTGATGCCAGGGGGCAGGTTTTCCACTAAGATGGAGTCTGTCTGTTCAACTTGTTCAAGAGTTATCTTGATCCCATCTAGAGACTTACTGAAGATCTTCGCTCTAAGGTTCTGGAAATCTATGGGATAAATTATATATTGCATTGATAATTAATTTCAATTTTCCATTTACTTTTAACAAGCTCATGACAGAAATTTTACTCAAACATTTGGAAACAATGAAACTGATCAGTAAGTTGGTTAGAAAAAGAAATGTGCATTCATTGGACCTTGAGAAAAGGGTTGGCAGAAGTGGATGAGGATGAGATCGCTTCCTGGTGAACGAGACAAGGTGTAGTCCCCCTCATCCAGCCCCATCAGGTTCTCCACATAGAGCTCTATCAGCTCCACACAAGTGTTGGGGCTGACCCCCCGCAGTAGGAGTCTGCATTGATCCTTTGAGGCAGGCTTCCTCACAGTCAGTTCAACATTATGTAGAACATGGTGCCCTTTAGAGAGTACTCGTGCTGCATCTGTCAAAAACACCAGTTTAGAAAGAATGGTTTAATTATCAAATGCCATTGACAACAAATTATTGGTACTAATCCATTCATTATTTTGAATAACCTTTTTAATTACTTGAACACTGGGTATAAATTTGGGAAAGCGGCTTGTTGAGATAACAAGGATCAAGTTAAACCACTTTTTTATCATCCTTAATGATTCTGTTCGGGGTCATTTTAGTAGGAAAATTTACTATCTATGTCAGAATTGACAGGACTATGAAACTATAAGATGCCATTGTTTCTTGACGAGCTAAACTTAAATCACAGTAGCATATTATTAAAATACACATAGGCCAGCAGGACTGGCCAATCTATTGTTACTTTGCAGAGAAACCAAGCAAATGCAACTACATTTCACTGCAACATGCCATACATCTTGGCTCTCTGCAACAAGCAAAATTAATTATTAATTTACCCTTCTGTCTTTTCCAGCTTTTTCGCAAAACCAAGGTAACAGAAGAGGAATGGTTTGGATAGTGGGGATCATGATAAGTCAAGTGCAAAATACCCAGTGAAATGGTGATATCAGTGCCACTTGTGGAGTGTAAGTCTTGGGTTTGAGTTGAATGCTACATCACATTGCAAGACCATTTTCATTTTAATAAGACATACCTGCATTAAAGCTCATATTCAATCAGACATCGATACTAGCTGATATGAATTGCTTGATTTTGAAAACTGTCTAAAAATCATACTTCATGCAAAAAAAAGGCTATGGTAATGCTGACAGTGATGTTACTGTAGATAATCACAATTTTCAGTATGCATTTTTTCTTGATTTCTTCTATCAAGAATAAGAGCTAGACGTAAAAACAACAACAACAACAACTTGTTTGCCTAAATATTCCCCAGGCAGCTAATGTCAAGTACTGACAGACCACAAACCTAAATGTAGGGGTGCACAATTAAAAATGTTCAACAAACATATGGTGCTTCATTAATATCTTGCGATTATACTTGCCTTCTGCCTCTTCAAACACCAGCAAGGCACGGTCACCCTGCTGTGACACAGAGCTGAGTGGACCTCCCCCAGAGCGCCGCTTATTTTCAAAGTACAGGGACAGAAGCTCCTCGTCCACTGCTTCAGGCAACCCCAGCACCTCGACTGTCCTCTCGTCTTGGTTTTCAACAGGCATCCTGACAGTTACAGAAACGTATTGGTTGAATCCAGCCATTATGATTCAAAAAAGTCTAAATGATTATTTTGGATTTGTAAACTAAAAGGGAAAGCTGCAGCCTGAACAGTGTGATCAAGTAAAGCTCACGCTCTGCTCTTCTGATGTCAAGGCTTGTGACTGATGGATAAAGGTCAAAGGAAGGTATTGCAGTATTACTTTTACTTAAGCATGTTTTAACTTAAGTACTGCCCTACAATATAGTACATTTTAAATGAAAGAGTCCAGATCAAAATTATGGGACAAATCATTTTACAGTATTCTCTTTTGTTGTAAGAAAGAGGTAACTTTGACAAAATTTCAACAAAGTGACAGTGTTGGGCAGGATGTTTTGACTGCCTGCTTGTTCTACCCTTAGCCAGTTGTTGAGTTTAATTACTGAGTTATAATGTATAATATGTGCAGACAGAATGCAAACTAAATATGAAATAATGAAAATAATGTAACAGGCTATAATAATGTAACATTTTACTGTAGACTCAGCCTCTTGTCTAGCACTAATATAGAAAAAACTACCAAAACCTGTCATGTTACATACCTGACAGGTAGGCCTTGACTCCACTAACAGCCAACAACTAGCTTTTAGTTGCAGACGGGACATAGTGGTGTGCTAGGCTTGCTACAGGAAACACCTTTACGGCTAAAACTTACAAATGGTTGTTGAGTTGTTGTAGCATTAGTTGGTAGTTTTAACTTCATAGGCCTGAGATAACGTTACCGTTCTTGCTCTGTCATTTTCGAAGAAGTAGAAAGTGAAACCACTCGCAATAATGGTGACATCTTCTTTTTAGCAGCTGTGGCTAGCAGCAGCACCATTTATTGGCGATAAACTAATCGAATATGTGTTTTTTTCCCCAAATGCCAGACCATGTTCTAACGTATTTACATTCACTTACCTGCGCTACTAGCGAAACATTTGATCATAAAACCATACTGCCGAAGGAGGAGAAGTGACGGCTTCTCACGCGCACTTCCTTGTTATACTGCCTGTTCAGCAGCTGGGGGCGTCGACTGTGAGAGTATGATAAAGGGACATACCACTCAAAAATAATGGGTGAACATAATGTAGACAACAGCAACAACAACAACAACAACAACAACAACAACAACAACAATAATAATAATAATAATAATAATGGTAGTAGTATATTATTTGAAAGTCATTTATTTATTACAATGTATTGTATTATCAGATTTTTTTTTCCAGAGTAAAAAATAATTTGTGATGACATAATAATATCGCTGATATAAAATAATATAGTATGTATGATGTACTTTCGTGGTTTGGGACGCTTCAGTTAATTAATACTTTGTGAGCATGAACTTCAGACTCCCAGAACAACCGGAAAGCAGCTGTGACGTGTCAAGCTGTGAAAATCTGAGCTGTTTCATAATGAATGAAAAGAATGAGAGACGGGACAGGTGCAGCAGCACCCAGGGCCATTTTCTGAGGATAACAACTGCACTTGTCATCTCATTTGGGTATAAAACCTCAGACAAACTTTTATCACACACTATTTATGTCAGATCTTACATCCTCCTTACACCGTATCACTGGTTTGAGTCTCAGGATCTGCAGTGCCTGACGTTAGGAAGAGAGTTGCTCGTCCTCACAGATATTGATTGCCCAATTCTGGATCATAGACGTGCCGAGTGATAACGCATTCCTTGGTTAATTCAATAAAACTGAATACCTGAATATGAATGCAGAGAATCATCATTTTCTGTGATATATCCACTGTGATATATTGAACTGTTCGTGTTGCATTCAAGGACACTTGGATTCTCAGGAACTCAGATTTTTGGTGCCCACATTCACACATATGTGTGGTTGTTAGCATTATTTGAAATGTACAAACTAACCTGTACCAACCACAAAGAGAAGCTCATTGGAATGGACAGGCCTTCAATAATTAAAGCTGATAGTAGACAATGATATTCTTGCTTTAAAAGGAGAAAAAAAGAATAAAGTGTCTCCAGTATAACATAATCCAATTAATATTTATGATCAGGAAAAATTCTGTCACAAAGACAAAATCAAAGCAACAAGATTCAAAGTTGTTGACTTGTCCTTGACGTGAAATCTGGAGGTGTAGTATAATGACTTTTCACATAAATGGTTGGGTTAGACTGTCCAGAATCACAAACATTTTATATAGATTTATTTATTTATTTATTTGTGTTAATGAGTGATATAAATGAGGGACACATTTTACAGATATTTAATTGAATTAGCACTTAAATCAACTACTGCACCATCAATTTGCAATATTCAAACATGTAAAACAGAAACGCTTCCCCCTACCTTTTGCTATGCAGACACTCTCAATACAAAGTGCATTAGCACTGTGCTCTGGGATGCATTTCTCTTGCTTCCCACAAGACAGATCTGTTTTGCATTACTGTAGTATAGTGTGCCACGCATGCACAAAGTCATCTATCATAGGCTATGGCTTGTTCATTCAGAAGTTACAGAAAAATCAGGAAGCATGCACATTAAGATTACAAGTAAACTTGCTTGTTGGTTTCAGGCATTGCAGTGAAAACTTACCAAATTTATTTTCAAGTAGTGTGGGAGTCCACAGGATAGCCAAATACACAGAGAAATGTACGGCTGCCATTATGCTCATCATCCATTTCTCCCACACAAACTAATATCAGTGATCTGTTACACAACACCTGAAAACTGTCCAAAGTAAATTCTCCAGGCTATCATACAACAACAGTTATTCAAAGGCCCAAAAGCATAATGCACAAACAGTGCCAGGATTTTAAAACTTCAAACTGTGCCATTCCCCCACCCCCCATCCCCCACACACAAAGTCAGGAATATCACAGCTTTACTAAAATTAAGAGCTCCATACTTGGAACCCCAAGCTGGTTTACAGCAGTATCTGTCTGAGTTTCCCTGTTACAAGTTGGGCTGAAAACACTGATATTGATAAAATAAATATAAAAACAGCAATCTCATTATTGGCCTTATTGTGGAAATTGCTTTATTCTGGAAAGCTCTTTCCAAAATTTAATATTTATTCAACAATAAAGAAATAACTCATTTGGATGTTTAAGTAGTTGACCAAATAATGTCCTTTTAATTGAATTTGACTATTACTTACTGAACCAAGCTTTTAATATCATCAATGAATATCAATAAGTGATCGATTAACTGTTATTATGGACAAATCAAGTGATACTATTGCTGATGCAGGTGACAGGCAGTAATTCACTTTTATTGTCCACTAGGTGACAGTGTCTTCTATGGCACAAATGTATTTCACTTCCATCATAAAGTCTCTGCTCCTCTGAGACAACAGCTTAGCCATACAAGGTGGGAAAACAAATCTTTATTCAACAGATGTGTTGTTCAGCTCTCATAATAAATTATCCCTCAATACAATCTACTCTTAAACAGAGAGAGAAAAGAACATGAAGACACCGACTGGGCAAAAGCAAAAAGCACATATCTCATCATAGTTGAAGGCACATAGAGCAAATCATATTAGATTAAGCACCGCCAAGCTGAACTCTTTGCAAATATGAAATAATCCTTTACACCGAGAGCGTTTTAGATGATGTATTTGTTGGTGAAATAATAATGTGAGGGCAGAGTAAGTGGTTCTTTGCTGCTTGCAGTCATAAAACATTCAGTATACTACATCCCTTGTAGTGCAAGGACTCTACAGCGTTTGTAAGCAAGTACACCTAATTATTTAAGCCTGGAGAAAAAATAGCTCTATCTGAACTGAATCTGTTGGCATAATTGTGAGCGAGATTTTGTTCTTTCTCTCTTTTATCCTCTGCATTGTTATCAACAAAGAATTTTACTGATTCCTCACAAAGACAAATACTTTAAATGGCTATATGTATCATGCATATGATTTCCTTTAAATTTACATTTTATAGACAACAACAGCATAAGACGGGTAAAGGTAACTGTAAAATACAGCAGTAATAATAATAATAATAATAACAATAATAATAATAATACTAATACATTTAAGTTTAATGGCAAAAAATCATCAAGTTATTTCATCTTTAAAAAGTTTAATCAAAGGCACTTCACAACTACTTCGCAAGTATTAAAAAATGAACGTTGCTAATAAGGCACGCTTGATATGCACCATGTAGGCTGTATTACATATGTTTCCACTGGTTATGAATGACTGTATACAGCATGACAAAGCAGTTGATCCCCCAGTTGTTTGTACTGACCTTAAAACAGAACTCTGTCCATTTTCAGCCTGGAGCCTTTTTCCCTTTTTTCTCTGTTTCCTTTTTCCACCATACAGATTGAGTCTGACCAAAATCTTTTCAACTGCTTTCCTCAGGAGCAACTTGCATCTTTCTGTAGCTCTAGCTCTATAATCGCTACTCCAAAAATAGACCCCAAAAGCACCCAAAACATCTTTTTCAGCACATTATTTGCTTGCAACAAGTTGTCTTGATAAAAGTATCTGAATGAAAATTAGATCATGCCTTGCTCTTACAGTTTTGATGTGACAAACATAGTAAAAGTTGTCAGGTTATAGATAACCTGACATTTACATATGTATTACTACAGACTGACTGTCAGTGTGCTGGGAAACACATGCTTTGGGTGTGTTTAGGGTAGGACTTTGAAGTGTCCACTTGCGATAAAGGACTGTATTGAACCATACTTAGGCAAGCACAACATAAGTGGCTCTATAGTGAAGCAACTGATAAGATTTTGGTCAGAAATGATTGGTAAGATGGAAATAGACAGGAAAATAAAGTCTAGGTTGAACATGGGGTGAGTTACGCTTTAACAAGACCAGAATTGATGTTACCTTTCATAACTGGCTTCATCATGTAAAACAGCTGAGGCTCATACAGTAAATGTCACCTCTATTGCCATATCAGTGGCCATTCAAGATGCTGGTATGTTATAGTAATAGGATAAACTGAAATGATATTTGCAGCAAAGACTCTCTGCTGTGAAGTTAATTAAATTCAGTTTGCTTGATAAAAAATATCAGTTTGGCTTCAAAAAGCTCCCAATTTGCACTATCTAGATTAGGGGACTCTTGTTATGTTTCTGTGAGATATTCTCAGCTGTGACTTCCTGCATAGAGGCCAGTGATGAAATTTGAATCACACTCCATGCATCTACACACAGGTTATAAATTTAGGGATTATGGCATCTTGTCCCTTACTGTCAATAAAATTAGCTTATTTTATATCAATGTCATGTTCACAAACATGAAATGTAAAGAAACAAATGGATGGAATATACACACATGAAATAGTAGTACCAAAGTGGCCGGTGTACGGCATGCTGGTTATTGGTCTCATAAGGTGACAGGACGTCTTTTCCTTCATGCCCTGGTTAAACACCGTGTAGACAGGTGACAAATGCTTCCATATGCATTCATGTTTTGGGTTACGGGAGATGAATCCATAGTAGAACTAGTTTTGCTGGTCTGTCCTGACATGGGAATGTGGACAGATAAACACAGAGACAAAAGCTCTGCTGGTTCTGTCAGTAAAAACAACACTGCTTCAATAGCAGCATAAATGTAGTTAATAACGAGCTTAACAATGTCACAGTTCCTCTGTGTGGGTTTGTTTTTCTTGGTCTCTGTTTAAAGCTCTGGACAGACCAAGAGAGTTCATAAGATAACGTCTTTGGAAATTATGATCCCAGTAAGCGGGGGGAAAGAGGAAAGAAAGAGAGGCCTGATAAAGTTCATTTGGTGCTCATTAAGCTGGACTCGGCATCATCTTCCTTTAAACATTGTGATTTTGTGCTTGTCTGCCAGCAGCAGCGTGACATTATATTCAAAATCTCCATCGTGGACTCCTGTGTGTCGGAAAGCTCCGGCCAAATGGTTCTCTTCCCAGTAGTGATGCCAGTTTCCATACTGGTCTGCACCGAATCCGAACACGCTGACCTGGAGTATACACATAACAAAAGCATAGCCTCACTTAAACTGACTGCGTGCATTGCAAATCTCTGAAATCAGAGAATCAGAATCATAAATTTATCTAAAAATATAATGAAGTAACATATCCATCAAGGTGTCCTTGTAAAGTTACTCCTTTCCACTTTAGAATATTAGTACTGCATAGCTCTAGGTCATTTACTTTCAAGATATAAAAGCACTGGCATGCTTACCTCATCACATATGTGAATAGCAAACAATAAGCTGAGGAAGCCGGTAGAAGGATATCGTCCATGACCCTCAAGCCAAGTCTCATAGACATACTTAAAAAAGGTAGGATTGTAAATCAACACCTGCAAAACAGCCACAATCATAAGAACCACAATTAAGGAGGTACGAGCATGACAAGACATCTAGGACTTGCTTAGTGTAGCTTAGTGTATTGATGGATTTCGGCCTTGCTTACATCATGTGTAGGGGAAACTACGCATAGGATTTATTAATCACAAATTATAGCATGTTTAATAAAAACTATGCATAGGATTAAGACGTTTGTTTGACTCACCTTATCTTTGTTTGCCTTTATCCTCGGCATAACAGGTATATACGTGCTGCAATGACAACAGAGGGTACTTAAAATTAATTGATTTTTTTTTCTTCATTTGTATTTACAATAGTTTGGAATGAAAAATTTCCAGGACAGACAGCTTACACTTATATCTACAATCATGTGTATCCCATCCATAAGTATACATGCATATGGTTTTAATTTTTGCTATGCATTTCACTGACGACATCTGAAAACATATGTCAAGTGCCAAAATTTTATGACAGAATAAGAAAAACGCGGTGATTAAATACAGACACGTTTACAAGTCATCACAGCATATGCTAAGATGCAGCAGCATATGCTTGCTGTCAAATTTCTCCATTCATTCATCAAATGACAGCAAGGAATGTTGATTTGTTCATCATCTTCACATAACAATGAGACATGCAAAAGAAAAGCATCAGAATGTGAGAAGCTGTTTGAAGACGCGCGTGTTGGGCACTGGCATGGCGGCCACATTCAGTTTGCTTGTGAAAAGGGGATTCAGGCCGGAGCGTGAGATGCATAAGCTGCACAGTACATGCAAAAACTGTGTGTGTGCCACTTTCCATGTAGATGAAATGACAAAAAAAAATCCTGTTAAACTGAGAAAGTACTTAGAGAAGAGGTGACTTTACAGTTGATCACCAGTAATGAGTATATAGCAAAGCAGCGTGGTGAGACATAATCCACAAAAACCTTTCTAATTACAAGGTAAGGTTTATCAAGACTGTTGCCACTGCAGCTGCAGTAATGGCTGTCATTGCAATGTGGGCCATTAAAATTCAAAGATTATAGTGATTGGTCTGTTGTCTCCTGCACATTCATCATTACCTTCAGACATCTTGGCTGTCATTTAATTTATTGTCATGAGGATGTAGCTGGAAGTGTGTGTTGTGCCGTGTAATGCTCCAAGGTCCCCTCTATCGTATGGTGAATGAGTATGAGAATTATCTGTGGTACATCTGGCTGGCTACATCATAAACCCTGAATGTCACATAAGATAGAAGTGTTTAAAATGGTATATAAATTCAGAGGCTCCCCCGTCTTTAGCTTCTCTAAGATTTGATAGTTAAGAACTCCTTTTTTACGCAACAGTGCCGCGTTGAAGGAAAGTGGGAGGAAAGTTGTAATGAGCAAAGAGCGTTATTCATGTTTAAAGTCAGCACTGCAAAATCACCTTGAGAATTATGATTAATAAAGTCACTCCAATGTCCCTGCATATGTATCTGCCCCTCATCAGTTTAGGGTCTCATTCCTTAACCATGTTTTAACAAGGCGACAAAATGTGCAAATTAATTCAACACAGTGCATGAGGACCTAATACTTGTTAGGGGCAATACTCAAATTACTGCTAAAGGGATCCGTGTGATGTTTAATGATGTGGAATTATTGCTTTAGCACTGTTGGAAGACAATTGCAAACTTAGATGAAAAAGTTTATTTAGAGATCAAGCCATTTCCTGGCCCCCTGTCATAATCTTTTACCATTTAACACATTTTCCTGGATTTGTTTTGTTGGTAATTCTGTTACTAATGCCACTGCGAATGCATTCTAATTTTCTGGATCACCAGTAATCATCAACTTGACAGTCTTATCCAGAATGAATGAGCTGAATGTGAAATTAACTGGAAGGTGATTACGGAGGGATAATGTTTGTTATGACAAGACAAATGTGCGCTGGTGGTATCAGAAGAGTTTTAATGAATCTGGGAGAGAGAGAAAAAAATCTAGACAAGCATAGTCTTACTCGAAAGTGGAGAAATGTCTGAGGGAAAAAGTAGACATTCACACCTCTATTTTTATATTTGATGGATGCACTCACTGTTTAATGGTGCCTGTGGTCAGTGCACTAATGATCCACTGAAGGTCCAGAGTCTTGAAAGGGATCAACACCACACTTGTGGTGTTGTCCAGGTCTATGGCACTTTCTGGGTACATGATATGATGAGTTGTTTTGGCACCCACATCCTCCTCAAATCCAGCAGTGGGAGCCTGGTTCATTCTGTAGGTTGGTAAAAGTAACAAAGCATCTTGTTTTAGGGTCATTTAAAAAATCAAACATATTGCTTTACTTTTTATCTTATCTAATGGCTTATTTTGACATCTTCAGAAAGATGGGAAACATTTGTTTTGCTGATTGTCCCTTATCTACCAAAGGGTTTTAGTAATGTGTTTTTTATTATTGGGTTGGCTTTCACACATAACACATAAAATTAGCCAAACCACAGGGCACTCAGCCATTTAAAATCAGGCCTGACAAGTGCACATTTTGAGAAAAATTCTAAATAATAAAAAAACTGCCCTATTTAATGATGTGTTGAACATCCAAAACAGCAATTCAAAACAATCCAGTGTCCATTTAGAGTGGTGGGTATGACAATTACAGCTTGGCAAGCTAGGTGTCCCTATTATTATGTCCAACACCAGCTGCTCAACCTGGAACAGTAATTGGCTGTTAAATGGCAGTTGGCTTCAGTCAGTAGTAGGAGGTGACACACACAAGCAATAGCAACAAACTGACCCACGTTTGACTGACATCACCTGTTGCGACGCTCCAATCACAGTAATATCAACCTCCTCATTACCGACTTTGACTTGACAGCTACATAAGAGCCAGACATTTTCTGCCTAGGCCTGACAGGACTGCGGATGACCTCATCCAACAAAGTTTTTTTTTTCTATGAGTAAGACTATCTTACAGTTACTGCAACCTTTCTGCAGTTTCAGGTTGCAGATAGATGATATAGCTGGTTAAAGTGTAAAAATTAGCCATAATTCGCTGTTTGGGAATTCCAAACTGACAAGTCATTCTTGGACAAATAAAATCAAAAGGACGTGAAAACCTTTGAAAGTTGTCCCATTGGTCAATAATGAAAGCTGACACCAAAATCATTTATGGGTCCCAGGTAGATTGTTGGTGTCCTGGTGCTCTAGGCTAGCATGTTGAGAACTAACAGCTCTAAAGCTAAATAGTAATAGTCACAAACAGTCATATTTATGTAATAGTAAAATTTACACAAAACAAAAAATAAGTAAATAAATAAAAAGGTCCTCTTACTTTTTATTTAGATGTTCTCTAATTTTTCTCCAATAAATTTAAAATTCATAAGGCTAGCTTACAGCGAATGTATGCTACATTTTCATGGGCTATATGCCTTTCATCACCACCAGGGGGTCTCAGTGCCAAAGATAGTATTTTATCTATAGCTGACTGTTTGTAATATCATTA
>OMKZ01017406.1:46158-58942 GCA_900302535.1 Neoniphon sammara
ATACCCATACTTAATACTACATTGAAATCCATTTATCGTCCAATTTAAAATTTCCCACAATGCTGTGCATTTGACTTTCACAACTTTCTCTAGACTTTTCATGCTAAAGTCAAATATATCTAATCCAGCACCTCACAAACACAGTGAAGAAGTGGAAACTTCAGTAGCTGAAGGTAGCCAAAAGCAAAGAACTACTCAAGAAAACACTTAAACTAACAACTGAATTCAGAAAACCAGATGGCCAAAACAACAATAAAGCAGTTGGTGTAGAGACAGACAGATTCTGCAGCACCCATTAGCATGCCAGCTAGCCCAAGCATTGCTACGGCTGCAGATATGGTGGGAAAGTCTGTTAGCACTGGAGAAATGGAACATCACTGAGAGTTTGGCACAAGGCAGTCTTTCATTTGGAGATCCCTTTCTTGCAGAGCACATAAAGAGTGTGGCAGTAAGGGCTGAGGAATCCCATCCTTCTTATCTGCTGGAATATGTGAAAAAATCATTACTCTGGTGGTACAGTGTGAGATTATACTGCAGGTACAAAAGGCTTTCCCATTTTCAATTCTGTTCCTGATCTAACATGCTGATCAGCTCATGTCTGTCATCTGTTATGTTCTGCAAGAAGGGATCTTTGAAAGTTTCTTGAAAATTTTACCCACATTTAATTATACCAGGGAATCTCTCTTTAAATCTACAAAAGATATTCTTGGCAGTATTTTGATGTTACTAAATACATGCATTAAATGCTGCAATAATGCAAACATGACTGAAGTTGGGACTGCCTTGAAGTGGCCAATGAAATCAAGACAAATGAAGACCGTTAAGACAATATGAGAGAGGCAAAATGTGCCTACTAGGATGGATACTTTTATTGATAAGAGCATATAGTGGATATAGCACAGGGTTGTTTTGAGTTGTGCTTGCCTAGTGATTGACATGTCGCCTATCTAGTGACTGACAGGTTGTCATTGCTTCACCGATTAGGTTGTATGCTTTTGTTCTGTCCTGAAATGACCGTTACTGTAGGAATGTTTTGTTTTGAGACTTTAACTTTACTTGATGTATATTGATAATCATCTATGCCATTTCAGCTGGTATCACACTGAAAATAATGGCCTGCTCTGCGCTTTACTGTACAAACCAACCTTCCAAGGATTATGCCCCTCACCCCTTTTGTCTCGCTTTTGCTGCTCCAGGTCCAAAAAATGACAACGGGTTGGCACTTGTAAACACAATTTACAGGATTTGGAATGTCCCTTCATAAGCCAGTGGGTAATGTCACAAGTTTACCCTCTTGCTTGTTGGATTCCATCACCAGCTCATTGTCTTGATCTTACTGTTTCAGGTCCAATCAATGTTTAACCTCTGCTCTAATTCCTCCTGGTGCTGGAAGATCATAACAGATGGATTTGAAACAAACTAAAACAAACCTTGAAGAGCTTTATATGATTATCAGCTCACGCACAGGTGTTTGAAGCTTTTAATTACAAAAATATTCAAGGGCACTCTTGAGTTATTAAAATGTATCGATTAGGATCAACATTTTTATGCATTTATGAAATGCAGTACATTCCTACAATGATTTCACTCAGTCAGTAAAGCCCTGCGTGAAGTGGATTGCAACTTGGTAACAGGCGTGGAGTTGATTAGCTCCCTTAAAGATTTCGTCGTGGGTCTCCGTGCTAAATTTGGGGTATTTCAAGCCAGAGAAAAAGAAATATATGAGCGGCTACAAAATACAGGTCTGTGACACCACTTCAGGCAAAGCGCAAAACCAGGTCAGATGACTCAGACACACCAGACCACATTTTCACTGGAGGAGAGAAATTCTGAGTTGAGGTCTTTTCACTGATGATAAATAACCTGACCAGTGCATTAAAGCAGAGAAATGAAGCCTACAAGGATGCCAGACATGCCAGTACTTCTAACAGGATTTCTGTCCCAGCTTGGGCAAATCTGAAAGGATGAAATATACAAGTCGGGTTTCAATTTACAAAGGGGACACAGCAATGATCTAGATTAGGAACTTCCAGATGAACTCAAACAGTGCAAACATCAGTGCTGTTATGTCACCACAGAGGAGGCTGAGATGAAGCTCCATAAAGTTTGTGCTCAGGATCTGACTCTACATGTCACAACTGCTGGTGGTGAAAGATCATTCTGCAAACAAGCATGATGAAAAATAAATTTGGACCTCAATGGGTGACCAGCAACTTAACCACTCTGATTTCTCTGAAATATGACTTTGTGTGAGATAGACTTTACAGAATCATCAATGACTTTGCTTCAAAGAAGAATGGGAAGAAGATCAAATAATGAAGCAAAAATCTGCTATTTTAATGCTTTATTAGATTTTACATCAATGTTCAACTGTACGTGACATTTTTGTTTCAGTCTCTTTCGCATCTAACAGCCTAGTAAAGTCGCAACGTACTTGCCACTGTGGATTATAGGCTGCTATGGTGATGTCAATGTGTTTGGGTCTGTTAGCGCACTGGTGTTGTCCTTATGTGTGTTTTATCATGCAATTCTGGTGCTGCTTAATTAAGCCAATTCTTATCTTTGTGAATATCTGACTAAAGTATGCTATTGTATTTTTCTTTGCTGTTTGAAAACTGAGATACATTAGCCTATCTCTTCCTGTAATGTTGAGTGATTATTGTTGGTGTCTTTAATATCAAGTCAATAGGTCAACGGCTAAGATGTAGGCTATTATCTTCTATTTTGACATCACTGAGAATTCATTCACAATATTTAGCTTTATTTATTTATTTATTTATTTTTCGTTCACATAGGGGCCTCAAAATGCTCACAGCCTTGGGCTACAATAATCCATAACACAGCCCTGTGCTTATATCTATAAAGTTCGACCAAGCTGATGTAGCATGTAATAGCTACAAGTCAAAAGGTCAGTGGTATTTCATTTCAGCACATCTCATTTCTTAGAGTGGGACCAGTTCACCAGTTAGCTGCTGTTAGCCATAAACACCTTTTATGTGGTTGTATGTGTGTGTGTGGCGTGTTATACTGAAAAAGGCAGATGGACATATCGTTTCAAAAGGCCTGTTCTCTGTGAGCTGATTAACAATCATAATGGATAATGAACACTGTGCACATCATTATCAGGTAAGTGAAGCGGTGCAGGCTGGAGGGAGCAACACCAGAGGAGACAGAAGTCTCAGGTGAGCTGTTAAAGCTTGTAGCCATATAATTAGCAGAATTAATGCTGACCCTGAACTCAACAAAGAGATATGTTGTGTGGGAAGAGCGTGGTAGGCTACTAGAAACCATGTCTGCTGCCATGAAGGTCCACTAGAGAATTGTCTCCAATAAAAAAAGGAAGGAAAAAGAAACACATACGAAAAAAATTATTGTGGTTTGGGTGGATGTAGATTGTTACAAGTGAGAGTTAAAAGTCTGATAAGGTCAATTTGTTTCAAACTTCAGGCTGCTGTAACATCATAAACTCTCTTAAATTTAGCCCTATTGTCAATTCCAAAGCAGTGGGAGCTAAACAAGTTAGCTAAGTTAACCTAAACAAACAGCTGGTTTTTGGCATCATTGGCTAGCTAACAATCCAGCAAGCCTATTTAGCGAAGCAGCCAATGTTGTAGGATAATACAAGTGTTTTTTTGTTTTGTTTTTGTATTTATGGTTTTCTTTTTATTTCTTTTCTTTTTTTTTCCTTTTTATTTTGTACCAAATGTTTATGGTGCTCCTTCGCTCTATTATTCCCTCTGGTGTCTGCACTCAGCACTTGGCATAGTTGGAGATGTCAAGATTTGTTTTCTCCCTTCAAAGGAGGCCATTTTCTACCATTCACTCTTGTACAGTATGAAAAAACAACTTCCACAGATTGAAAACTGCCTGAGCTAGATAATCCATCACAGCAAGACACAAAGCCTTTTTTCTTTTTTTTTTCGCTTTTTTGTCAAAGTTTCAGGTTAATCGTTATTTCACCATGCTGAGTTGAGTGCTTTCACATGCATCTCGTTATTCTGCTTACTGTCACTCACCTGACACCTACAGCAAGAAATTAAAGTCTTAAATGAAAGCTCCCCCAAAAAACAAGTGACTTCACAGAGTTTATTGTCACAGAGTTTATTGTTTGTTTGTTTTTAATTTTGGGTGTCATGTCTTTGACTGTTGTCAGACAACAGCTGTTAATTTCAAGCTAGGTTTGATACTGTACAGTCTGTATTTTAAACATGACAAAATATGACCTAATGTTAAAAAAATCTAAGTACATATGGCATACCCTGATTAATGATGAGGGAACCTGCTGGCGTTACTCATAGCTGGTTGAAGTGTAAATTAGACTTACATTACAGTAAATGGGCTATAACTTTGAATGACACAGGTAGCTTTAGCCTCTATATGTTAGCTAGTGCTAATGCTAATCATATTTTTACCTCAGCAGATATTGTGACTTATAACATGATATTTTCTAAACTCAAAATCAAATTTATTAGTGGCAAAACGATCAGCTCCCAGTCAAAAACAGCATAGAAATTATAGCAAATGCTGCCAAAGTGTACATTTAGAAATGCAGTCAGAACTGGCACCGTTGCCCAAGAGATAAGGACCTCCACAATGGCCGCCAGTCGCCAGATGGTGAGTGGGGTCACCTGGAAGCCCTCTATTCACCGCAGCTGAAGTTGGCAGTGACTACAGAACTTCCATTTCTGTGACAGCTCTGTATTTAAATGACATGCTCCTGACAGCGGACATTTTTAACGTGGGTAACCCAAGTGGGAATTAAACCACTGAACCTGGCATTGTTCTGTGTGCTGTTGAACTACACAGTACCACATTGAGAGAATAAGCTCATGAAGTGACATTGTGCACATGAGTCAACACAATGGCTCAGGCAGAAATGAAAATGATGCCTTAGAAATTTGAGAAATTACTGCTCTTTGACAGCATTTTTCTAGGTGCGCTGTAATTGTAGTAATACATCTGCAAAGCACAGTGCAGTTACCCTCTTTCATCTGCCCAAAATCAGAGGTTGTTGGTAACTTAGGAAGAGGCACTTGTAAGGATTTTTCTTGTCAGTGATGTGCACTCAGTAACATATCATTGTGGTAATACCATTCTCACCAAGAAAAGCAAAAGTTCATGTTCTGAATCTTGTAAGGAAAGAAAACCATTTTTAGTGCATGGCAAAACCCAGAATAGAGCTAAAGGTAGAAAGCTTATGCTGGGTGCCTGATATTGGCTGTGTGAAAATCTCTGTTTGAAAACCAATTTCAAACAGGGATTTTGAGTCACACATGTGATGTGCCAACATAATACATCTGCTGGGTTTACGATCCAGCTTGATGAAGTTATTTGCTAGGGCTTAGGCCAGCATGTACGATGTAAGCTTGACTGATGTTCAATCCAACATAGTAAACACGAACGATGAGACAATCTCACATCCAAGACAGCCTAATTAGTTCCAAATGGAATACACTGGTGCAGCGATAGTACATACAGCAATACTGTAGTTACAGTGTGTGATTAAATGTGATGCAACTGATTCTATGTCTTTTAAGATATGAATTTGTCTGGAATATAGGTGGAACAAAGCTTCACAACAAGAGAGTTGGCCTCAAGCTGGTTGCCCAAGTCCTATAAAATGCATTCAAGTGAAGCGAACATTTTGTTTAGCGTTTTAGCTTGCAATCAAGCATGACTCCAGTCCAGATGTGATGCTTTAGCTAGCATGCAATACAAACAAATCATATTTCCATAGCAGTGAAATATTCTGCTAATAGCAAAGCAATAACTCTTGTCTTGGTGCTGTCCCTGTCACCCGATAATTGAATTGGTAGGCAATGCCCTGCTGCTGTCACAGCGGGGACTGGCAAAGAAGATAAGTGCAGTAATGTGGCTTTATACAGAGGCAACATGTCACAGCAGGCTGACAAAGCCACGCTGTGATAAATTAAGAGCCATGCAAGAATACTGCATGAAATTTGCTGTGGGATATTTAAGTTCCTTTCTTGATAAGATCATCATGTCAGCCACATTGCCATGCAACCCCATTTTGCCACCAGTCTTAACAGAATACTCATTTCACCAAGGAAATTGGTTAGGGTAGCAATCTTCTCCAAATCATCCACAGAATTATCCCACAGGTTGAAGCCATCAATTTTCAGCATCAAAACATCATATTCTTGTAAATGCTTTATAGTCAAGTCAAGAACTTATATAAACTAGACAACCTGTTTCCCATTTTCAGTAATAAGTTTTCCATCAGGGGGGAACCATGGAAATGCTCTTAAATCCTCTATTGGCCATTTTGATGAACCAAACAATTTAAATATTTGATCACTCTGTTGCTTTCCCTGCAACCCCAACCCCAACACACACAAACGCACGCACGCACGCACACACACACACACAGACACACACAACTCTTACTCTATCATTCCCTCCAGTTGGTTGTTTTGTTTTGTTTTTGTTTCTATATTTTTTTTTTTAATGTTTGTTCCTTATATTGCATTATTTAATTGACTCTAATTGGTTTCTACTGCATTATTCATTCTGGTATATAAACATGGTTTTGTTGTATTATTTCCCTCACCTGCACTATTTGCTGTCTCACTGCATTTATCATCATTACTGCACTCAGTTGTCATGATTTCACACAAGCACAGAGCAGCACAACCAGCTTTGCTTGGTGTTTGGGCCAAGTTGTTCTTCCTTATCTCCACCAGTGTGTCACTGCTACAGGAGGAATGCACTGTGATCCCGCTATCTCTATGTCTTCAACTCCATAAAGCCACTGTATCTGTTTTTATATCTACTTTTTCTAGTTCTACTGGATGTCTAAAATGTAAATGTGTATCTGCAATCAGATACAGACTGGAAATGGTTATGGTTTGCACTTGAAATTGCCCTCAAGTGGTGAAAAACTGCGTTTTCTGGAATTTTATCTACATTGGCATATCAATTAATATGCCTTCTAAGAATTTAAGTTCTCATTTAAACACTAATTTAGAATTTATCATGAGTTATTAGTGCTTCAAATAGCCTATCCTTTATAAAATTACATTATTTATAGGCCACAGACCTCACTTTTTTATATCAAAAGAAGAAGCAAAGGCTTTTTTATGACTCACATCTATTTCAGCGCTGCAATCTGCTGAGCAAACAAGAAGCTTTAGGCAAGGGGCCTATGCAGTTCAATATTCATAATAGTCTATAAAGGAGGCTTTAGAGGATCTGGCTGAATTGCATTGTGGATATCTGAAAAGCGCTGGTTTTCAGTCTCTGCCCTGCTCACAATAACTCCGCTGTGATTCCATGTACTGTAGTCTCTGAGCTGCCACATCTTTTCAATATCTTTGCTTTGAGAAGTGTAGTTAAAAGATATGTGTTATATGCAGTTGTTGCCCAACACAAAGCTACTATAATAATTTCCATCACCGTACTAACCCCTTAAACCGTTCATCTCCATTTAAAAATCGCAGGATGATGACTGAATTTTTCAAAATGTATAGAATACTTGTATATAAAGTTGTAGCAGGTTATAACATTATTCAATCTTTGTATCATATTCAAGGGGATACCACTTGATTGACTTTACATGTAGCACCATTGCAGCCTTCATTTTAGTCTACAGATCGGTATTTGGGAGCAAGAATAACTCCCCCCACAGCAGAAACATAAAAAAAAGAACAAGTGTCAAATCTGTGATGTGAAAAAGATGTCCAGCCCGGAGCTGTTGCACAGACAACAAATGGAGGGCTGAGTCAGAATAATTGCTTGCCCTTTGACGTCCAAATGAGCTTACAGTTCTGCACCACGAAACATAGCCGCATCCCCCAGAAAATCTTCCTGTGTTTTCCATCTGCTGCAGTTCATTCACTGCTGAGCTGCAATTGGTGTGACAGATTAAAGGGTGCCACAAACTCCTCTCTTGTTTCCGGCTGCCTTAAGGCACAGGATAAGCATTTGAAGTCGATTGTTTTCATCAGCTGTTTTATTAAGATAATGTTCTCTAACACTTCTCAAGCAGTGATGTGTGAACTGAACGGGATCCGGGAAAAGTCCGACCACACCTCACTGAACAATGGACAAAATTAATGTTGTATTTGTTGTTTTTGTGTCACAGTGAATTAACTGACTTTAGAACAAAAGAGCTGAACAATTAAACATCAGTTATTTGCCAGCTGGCATCATCCACCCCCAATATAATGCATATGATTTATTGTATAGTTTTATTTATTACATATTTGTTGTGTAACGGATTAGTACTAAGCCATTCCAAATAAATCAAAGAAAACGATATCCAAATTCACATGAAATCTCATTGCTGACATTATTCTTTTTCAAAAAATGACAGAATTGCCAAGTCCACTTATTAGAGCGACTTCGGGTCAAACGTTACAGTGTTGCACTGCTGCAACATTTGCAACAGTGTAATGTAATGACTGAATTACAAATGGGAGCTCTGTTATCATTCAGTCATTACTATAATGCCTCCACAGCAAAGAAATGGCCAACACTCCACATTTTTACCGAAAATGTGAAACTAAAACACTGTATTTTCATTCTACTATGATCTAAAACTAAATAAGAGCAGTCCAGATGTTTATGAGTAATACTGATTAAAAAAAAACTCTTTAACTTCAAACATAACCAAGACCCAATCAGTGACAGACATAGGACTTCATCACATAATCAGCATCATTTATTCATATAATACACTAAGTTTTTGTCTGCAACCTTCGTATTACCTACTGTAATTCATACTTGATTTTGCCTATGCACCTAGCAAAAAGACTTTACTGGGCTTGTTTTATTCTTTGCTTATTTGTCCTGTGAGAGTTGGCAGCACAGGCAGAATGAACACCCAAAGAAGTAGACTATTTGAAACAACAAACTTTAGAAATAGCTATAGTCAAACCCTTTCTTCCTCACATTTGCTGTGGCATTTGTTTTCCTCAAATAAATTGGGTAAAATAATGTCACAGCAGATGCAAGGAGTGCATCTCCTCGATTTTTACCATAGACATTAGAACTAAATCACCTTATGATGAGGTCACTGGCGTCGATGAGGCCACCGTAGTGGGATCCCTTGAGGTTCCCAGAGTTCCCCACCACAGCGCAGGACCTACAACGTTCGGGGCTGGCATCCATGTAAAGCACCTCATCAGGAATGACTTGGAACAACTCCTCCACCACTTCACTGAAGTTGGCTGGATGCCTCTCTGACTGCAACCACTGGTGACACAGCAGATACAAGCCTCAGTGTAAGCTCTGGCTCTAGGGCCACTTTAAGTAGAAGTGATTGAACAAGGGCAGTGGAGCTGGCATTGGGCTCAAGACACCAAGCACATTTTCTGAAATAACCTCAGGGGCAGCTTAACTCCGTATGCGGGGCCTTGCCCTCTTCTTGTGGCAGCGCTTCACACTTGGAGAGGCAGCAAAGGAATGCAGTATGTCTATGTACTGTGTACTGTTACATATTGTATGGTGTCGGCTGGCAAGAAAATACAGAGGATAGAAACAGATATTCGATACATTCAGATTATTTGTTACACTGCACAAGCACACATATGCAAAAAAACATGTGCACGCCAGGTTTCTGATTGACTGCCCAAATAAGTTTGCTGCATTGTTATTATTAATATTAATATTATTATTGTTGTTGTTATTGTTGATGTTGCTTTTGTTGTCCTGGGTTTAAATGGAGAGCTTTAGTGTCTCATGGTCTAAGTGGTGTTTTCAGAAGATTTTCCACCCTGCCAGAAAAATTCTGAGGAAAACACTCAACATGTTTTTGGAAGGTTTTGGCATGAAAATTGCCAAATTTAAGGGTTGAATTGAATATGGGCACAAAATATTGCTTCAATACAGCTTCAATCCAAAACATCAGTTTCGGTACATTGGTCAAGCCCTAGTTAGAATTACTCTATGATCTCAGTGGCATTTTTGATTGGAAACTGATGAGAAAGCCTATACTGATTTACAGAAATTAAATGTAGACCATGTGACACATAAGCTTTGACATCCCATCTGCAAGAAGAACACAGGCACACCTTGAGGTCACACCTTTGCCTTGCAGCCCGAACCATCTGGCTGGGCTACTGTTGATATGTGACATTTGCCTCATCAAGCTCCCTGTGAGAAGCATATCCTGAAATGAGTAGTGACAGGAGGCAACCTTGCAGTAATTTTTCTATTCTTGCCTCTAATTGGACATGGTGTGAGGTGAATGTGATAACAGCCAAGGCACTGGACTCATTTCAGACTAAGGTAGGTTAACTGTGTCATATAAATTTTGTGAATGGGCCTCTCCCATTCTCAACGCTACTCTGATCATGGCATATAAAGTATATCCTGGTTTGATATAATTAAATCATGTCTTGTATACTGTCAGCAATATAGTCGAGGCATAATAAATTCTAATGGAAAGTGATCTTAAAGGAAACATTGGTGCATGTCAGGGAAAATAGCGGGAGAAAAGTTTTTGTATATTTTAGCCTAAGGGTGGTACTAGAGGAAAGGTCAAGAGGTCAACCAAAGTTGACAGGGTTCATCCCCTGGGTAGAATGAATGTGCTTTTCAAATTTCATGACGATCTGCCCGATAGATTTTGAGATATCAAATTGACATTTTGGCCTAAAGATGGCACCAGAGGAAAGGTAATGGGGTCAAAATCAAGAGGAACCTTCCTTTGGGCATTAAGCATCAATGCACTCACCAAATATCATGGCAGTGCACTCACTATATTAAATATATCTCATATATCTAGCTCAACACAAAGCTACTATAATAATTTCCATCACCCTACTAACCCCTTAAACCGTTCATCTCCATTTAAAAATCGCAGGATGATGACTGAATTTCTCAAAATTTATGGAATACTTGTATATAAAATTGTAGCAGTCTATAACATTATTCAATCTTTGTATCATATTCAAGCCATGAGATATATATATATCTCATGGCTAGCCACCCTTGATGACCCGTTTCACATGACCGAAGCTGAAGCTGATTCTCCACCTCTTAATACTTTTGTTGTTTCCTTGAACAAAAAGAACAGATTGGACAAAGAAACAGAAATGGTAGCTGCTAACGAGGTATTTTTACCTATTTTATCTAGATTTTACTTCTGAATTTATGCAAAGCTGGTCACAGAACAGCCAGCTATGTATTTAATGTGCACTGCAGTGTTAGCTTTTTGTTAGCAAAATAATTATTTCGGTTGTGAAGAGAATTGTCTGAACTTATCATTGTATGCATTACCACCAAGATATGATTAAAATAACTGGCCCAATATATCTCAATATGTATGGAAAATATTGTGTTAATGGAAAAATGCTGAGTCATCAGTATGGAAAAATACTGCATTAAGGGAAAAATGCTGAGTTATCAGTATGGAAAAATACTGCGTCAATGGAAAAATGCTGAGTTATCAGTGTAAAAAATACTACGTCAATGGAAAAATACTGAGATAATGGATGCCCCATGGCCACAATGTAACTTGATGCCCTTGTTTTGAAAAAACTGACATGTTTCAGGTTGAGAGATAAGGATGTATCTTGGGGGCTTTCCAGACACCAGTTTGGATGGGACATACCCTAAAAATATATTATAAATATGAATGTTTTTACCCCAATTTTTCAGTCTTCCTTGGGGTGTCTTGGTTGACTCCTGCTTGATTTCTGTTTGAGATCTCAAGAAGAAATAAAGCTGCTCTACACTCTTGATTGCCTACAGACCTTCATTTTTGAAGTCTTCCAGCCTGATTTTATTGAACTTATTAGAAAAACAGTTTTAGCCTAGTTTGAACAGCAACAGACAAGATTTTTGCCACATCAGTTGGATCAATGGATCCAATTCCATTTATGAGAGAAATGTGCAGATAAAAACATCCAATTTTGAAACACCAGATCAAATCACAAACTGTGACAGGGATGATTCCATGAAAACCTCATGAATTTTAGGCTACCTCACATTCCTGGGTCCATGTTGTTGTTCAGTATTTTTCTTATTAATGTGGGATACCTGGCTCAAGACAAAGTGACAATCTCCATCACAGCTACAATGGAGTTTGGTAGGTAAAACATTTTTTCAGTGATCTAAAATATCAATGGTATATATTAGCTTTTGATGTTAGTCACTTTAAATTGAACCATACATTGAGAAATCAAAAATAGAAGAAGCAAATATACTAATTTCTGCACTGAAAGTACCCTCTATAGCCCAGAATGCAATGACACGAGACATAAGGGTGTGACACTGACTTTTTCTTGATTGGCAACACCAACTAGTCAAAAACCACAGCAACACTAACTTGATATTGAATATCGGGTGGATATATGGAAAATGTTAATAACTTGTAAATCAAACAAGCAAAAGCACATTGGTGGACTTGTGATTACCGGGGGAGGAAGAACAATTTACAGCCACTGGTTTCAATGTTTCAGAAAATATATCCAAGGATGTCAAATATCCACTGTGACACTAACTTTATTCGGGTCACATATTACCCACAACTTAATGCAACACTTTACACTATAGGGTAAGCTGACAACTTGAGGTTGTGGGAAGGCATTTTGGGAAAAAGAGGAAATCACTAACTAAAGTAGAAGCAGACACAGGAGGTCTAGAGAAACTGGGAACATCAAAGCCCTCCTTACAAAATAACTCCTGGAATGCACTGAATATTGTAAATTGATGATGTAAAACAATGTAAGAGTATCCAAAGGTGGATTTTTTTAAGTATTATGGCACCACTAGTTTGGCAGGGAGAGCAGCAGTGGAAAGGGTGGGAAGTGAGTGT
>OMKZ01017409.1:0-12592 GCA_900302535.1 Neoniphon sammara
GAAATTAAGCTCCTGGGCGGCTCGGAGGAGCAAATGATCTTCCTGTGATTAATAACACACTGTAAACGCATCGGCGCTGGGCATATCACATCAGAGAGTATTTCCTTCCCTCTGCTTTTTTTCCTGCGGGTAAGAGAATGAAGCTGTGGTAATGGTGTTTATATGAGAAAGCGCCGTGTGATACAACATTGAAATAAGAGCAAATGGTTTCCACTGTACCAATGGAGGCGCGTTGCCCTCGCAGAATATGATTATGAAGTTTGCAGAAAACGAGAAATTGTGTTGTTTTTGGCAAGCTTTACAACTTGCCATATGTTCCTTGGTGTAAACACACCTTAAAGCCCCAATATGTAATGGCAGTTTAATACCCTGTAGAGCCATTTTTCACCCCTTTAATGGCTTTGTTTATGTTTTGATTCACTGGGTTGAAGACATTTTTATGCCATCAAATTGACTGGCCAAGTTTTGATTCTGACAGTATGACAGGACTGACAGCGTGTGACAGCTAAACTTTACAAGCACCCAGGAGTAAAAGGTTTACATTAATGCTGTTTGAACGCCTCAAATTGAACTCAGCCAGGCCTTTGTAAATCAAACGCTATTTATAGCATCCTTAGATTTGAATATATTTAGAGTTCACATGACAATTTTAATTTCTGGATTGAGACTTTTTACCATCCAGCTCAAAAGCATCCGTTTCAACATTGTCTCGCTGCAAGCTGCTGCCCTCCCACTCTCTCTTTTTTCTCTTCTTTTTAAACATCGTCATCATCGTGACCTCATTAAATCAGGATGGTCTTTTCATGTACTTTCACAAGCGGTTGACTCCAGTGCCGGTTGCCAGTTGAAATGGCAGAGCCTGTGGGTTTGGTCCCAGGGGGCCCCGAGAGGCGTGGCGGCGCGCTGGCTACCTTCCGCTCGATGTGCAGTTTGCTCCGCTTTTCTTCTGGGCGCAGAAACCTCGCTCTCTCTTACCGTGGCTGCACAGATGGGTCATACTCTTTTATTCATAAGGGCTACGCTAACTTTGATCTCGCTTTGCATTTGCAGGATGTGTCAGAGATTGAGACGGAAGGAGTGTGGGTGGGAGAGGACGAGCGGGCGATGGAGGCAGAGTGGGAGGTTGTCTCGCCGGTGTGACACCCTACAACACGCAGGCCGTGGGTGGGTGTGGGTGAGGGATTGATGTGGTGCAACAACAAAACACATAGCATGATGTCAAGTTGGAGAGAGAGAGTGCAAGCAAGCAAGCAGGTCAAAGAGGAAAACTAAAAAAAAAAACTTTATTTCATTTGCTTTAGCCTCTTAAACTCTCATTTTCCCTTACATTTTCAAAGCCTTTAAGTTATTTAAAAAAACATTTTTTTCCATATTAATGATAATAACACATACATGTTCTATATATTGGTTGCAGCACCTCATTGAAGTTATACAACTTGAGTGAAATATTCAGTTGTTTTATGGCTGCAGCATTATATCAAATAGAAAATATATACCTGTCTTCTGCATCGCTTTATACATATTTCCCTTTAATTCTGCAGGACATATTTGGAAACCTTGGGATCTCCACTAGAATTTTAAGTAAAGTTCTGTGGGTTTGAACAGAGCTCAGCTGTGCAGTGCAGTATGCGTTTGTTATGATGAGTTGAAGGGATTAATGTGGTTTTACCTTACAGATTGCTGGTATAGCCGCAGCAGAACAACATTAAGTCTTGAATATGCCCCTGAAGTGCGTACAGTAACAGGACGCCGTGATTCAATTTGAAAATACCAATAATTGTACCGATCAGTTATACTCTGCGGGTTGGCCTACCTGTGCTGCATGTGGCGGGGCCTGAAGAGAGAAATGGCTCTGTGTTGTGCTCCAAGCCCAAGCCCATTTATTAAAGTGTGTTTATCATTCATAGTGACCCAGGTTAAGTGTCCTGAGAATTATATTTAAGGCTGTGGGTCCCAGTTGGCAATTAAGTACAATTCATTACAGCAGACACACAGCCCTACGGGGGAAAAGGTAACAGCCATGGCAAAACACTGTAGCAAGCGAGATGGAGAGTGAGAAAGAGAGAGGGAGGGGAGAGAGGGAGAAGAGGGAGTGTGAGATTGATATAAAAAAAGGAAAAAAACGAGGGATATGTGTAGGAGGGAGATAAAATAGGCAGAGGAGATAAATAAGAATGAATGTGAGAAGAAAAGGAGACAGATTGTGTGTTTGTGTATCAGAGAGAGTTCGAATAGGCAGAGTGTGAAACAAAACAAAGAAAGACAAGATTGTTGTTAGAAAGTGTGGGATCATCAGAAGAAGAAGCGGCGCCGTATTCGCCAGTGATTGAGCTCGGCCCGGCTGCGCTCTTGCCCGGCGGTGTGGGTCTCTCAGCGCCGCCACTTCTCACGGAGAGAATTTCACGCCTTTCATTTTGCTGCATTTCGATGCGGAGGGCGTCAGATGTTGTGCTGTTTTCTTGCCCCGCGGGGTGGTACCCCGCCGCCGACCTTCTTTTGAAGATGCGACCCCCAGCTGGCAGGGGCCGCGCTGTTCAAAAAGTTTACTATTCACAACATGCACCAGAAGCACTTGAACTAACTCGATTTCTCATTTAGACCTTTACTCCTGTTTTTGGGTAATCGGCAGCAGCCAGCACACAACGCAGCCCCGATATCCTGTCCTAGCTTGTCTTTGCCGCTTGATCTGTTGCTAAATACTTGTTAGACTCATGGAAGCTTTTTGCTGGGTCCCCTGTCATTCAAATGCCGACTCAGACATGAGGCCGTGATTATGTGGATTATGGATTATGTGGGCGGCAGACTCAGCGGTTGTATTGATAGGGCTTCATTCCAAAGTTCAGAGAAAATACTCCAGTATAAACTGCCTCCAAAAATTGTCCAACTTATATTTCGCCTGCAAGGGCCAGCCAGATATTCCTCAAAACCAATTTACACAACATATTGGTTTTATTGGTTCTATTTTTAAATGAATGGTCTAAATGTCAGTTTTGCTACCTTCTATCGGTTATTGATATAATGCAACACAGTAGAGATTCAACCTTGTGAAAGTTTTACTACATTTGCTCATCTAAAGGTCCTTCAAGGGGGAAAATTCCCCAAAAGTCATGTGCTATACATTTCCAGCAAAAACATAATTAAGCAGAATTAATACAGTAGAAGAAGAACTCAGTTTTCTAAGACCAGTGATAGGCATCATTGCTAAACAGACAAAGAAAAAAAAATGTTTGAAAGTGATCTTAGGAAAATTTAAAGCAAAAATACTACAGCAATGATCACTTAAGATATCTTCAAAATAAAATAAACAAAGACATTTCAGAAGACCATACTAACTCTGTAACTGATAGCTGATAAGGTTTCTATGTTCAGCCTGTGCTGTAAAGCTCATGTCTTGTTTAAAAACCCTGGGAACAAGTCATAACCTGAAGGGCCAAGCTTTTCTCGTGTCACCATCCCCTTTTCACTCCTATCCAACATTATGTGAATGGTTATCTGGTGTGTGAAAAGTCATCCATTTTACTCAGAATGAAATCAATAAAATCGAACCCCCTTTGGAAACTGAATTGCATTCCATCTGGAGAGCCTTATTGCACCAATTTAAATCCAAAAGCAAACAAAACATTAAAATGAAGAAAAATCTCGGTTCAAGACAGACCTTGTTCATCTATTAATTTCAAAAACATTTTATGAATTATTTGTATGCTCCATTGGCCTCATTGTGATGTGCTGCAGCGTATTCACTGAGCCTCCTTTGTGGTAAAGGAATTTTTTTTTTTTTTCGATTTCTATGTTTTATTTATTTATTTATTTTCAGGAGTGTTGTTCTGGTAAAACTTATGCATCCTCCCTCGTCTCCTTTTCAGATTCTTCAAAGGTCCTTTGGGGTGAGTATGAATAGGAAATGTGCTGATCACTGCATGCAATTATTGTGAGACAAAATCTTATCTAACCATACAGTTCATGAATACTGTGCTATTCATGAATGTCTGACTTTAAATACCTGTTTTGCAAACCTGCCACCCCCTCAGCCTCCCCCATCCCCCCTTTCTCTTTTTCTCCCTTTTTCTGCCTCACCTCCCTCTCAGCTTCTCCTTGCCATAATTATTCATTCATTCAGCTTTCTCGTTGCCTGCACATTGGATAAGAGGTGCTGTAATCATTTTTTTGATGGAAGGCATTTTCCCCTGTAATCCAACAGAGCGTATGCCAGGTCTCACTTTGGGTCTTTTCACATGGAGGCAGAAGAGGCTGCGCCTCTAGAGGCTTAGCATTCTTAATCTGAATGGCTTTTGGCATTTCCTACCGTCACTGTCAACACTGCATTCCTGCTCAACAAAATGCCACACAAAGCTGACGGTGTTTTGGGTGTGTTTCGATGTGTTTTTACACACAGGTTAATGCTGTGCAAGATTCCCTGCTGTGATTGTTCAAGTATACTGCTGATACTGTAAGATAAGCTTCATGAATAACTTTTCTCTTGTCATTTAGCAATTTTTTTCAGTGGCAATTGAATTCCCTGCACCTTTTCGCCTCTTGCTTGCTCACTTTTTCCTTTGTTTTTGTTATGACTGTCAGTAGACCCAGTCCCCTTCTTTCTTCTCCATCTCAGGTCTGAAATTGCTACACCATTCTCACAATGCATAAGCAATGCTGCAGCTGCACATTCCAGACCAGACAGGTGTCATTACTGGGGGCATGCATGGCTTTCTTCTGTGCTGCTAACAGTCACATCAGTAATATTGCATTCCTCTCGTGTACTTATTTGTGACAGGTTGGTGTAGCAGAGAAAACATGATTTCTGTTGTTGTGATTACATTGGGAATCTAGCCTAACATTTTTTTCCCCACACAAACAATGGGTACAAAGAAGCCAGTGCAATGTTAAGATGTCCTACTGTCAAAAATGTCTCTGGTTTTGTTTACCTTTTTTGCAAAGTGAGGATAGCTACTGCTGCTCCATACTGATGATTTTGCAATTCTGCATTCAGCTCTCCAGCCTGTCGGCCAGCTACCTGCCTGCTCCCCCTGCTGCCACACATCACTTTGGGAATCTGATGAACTGTACTAACCTCAGATTAACCTCCCACCCTGTCTTTCTTTCTCTGCAATCCCAGACCATCACTGGAGGTGAGACATATGTGCACGCTTGGCACATGGGGACACACACGCACACCCCAGCAATCTTACACAGATACACACATACACACGCACAGACACGCACGCGCGCACACACTGGAATGAAGTTACGCTTTGACAGGGTTACAGAGAGGTTTAGCATCCTGCTGCCCTCCACTGTCAGACAGGACCTGCTAAGTCTGAAGTTTAAAATAGACCCAGGTAGTCAGAGCTCTAGCCGGAAGAGTGCTAAGATATTTTAGGCTATTCAACTGCAAGAAGTGTTAATTCAGTCAAATATAAAAGTATAATTTGAAAGCACCTGTCTTGGAAATGATTCAAGAGGAGGCAAAATAACAAGTCACAGCAAAAAGGCTGAAGCATTTCTTTGCCGTGCAATGCCAAAAAATCCTACCCCAGCTTAGATAATTTTCTTGTTAATATTATAATATTTTAGCTGCCTCTTCAGCTAAATTCCCGTTTTCATGGCTGCCTACCAGTGGCAGGCCAAAGTGCAGGGTCAGCCTTAGTGTTTTGCTCAAGGATGCTTCAGCGGGGGCCGATACTTGTCATCACTGGAGCTAAGCCACTAACGCATGTCTTCAAGTTGAAGTGGAGTTTCCTGTATGCCATCCTGCTGAATATCTGAATATAATTGGTTGTTATCTTCACCAGTGTTGAGAAATCTAAGCCTAGAGTGACTGAAATTTGACTGTGCAGAGCTGATGGTAGTGTGCTTTTTTTTAATCACACAAGTTTAAATACGAATAAACTAAATGTTCAAGTACAAGTTTTTGAAACTGAAGAAGACTTATTTGTTCTTAGAGAGTATCCACTTCTTCTGTAGACATGAGGATCAGTGATGCAACAGTCAATGTCTCTGGATGTGGCGGTCTGTGGTTTGTGTGTGTTAGGATTATACAGTTGTCAACAATGTTGATAACAAGGTCATATTCCCTACATAGGTTTCCTTCACTAGAGCATTTTCCCCACAAGGATTAGTAAAATATCATTTATTATTATGTTTTTATACTTGGTATTTGGATTAGTTTATGTATTATATCAGTGTGCTAAGATGTGGTGGTGAGAAAACAGTAATTAGACCAGTAATTACATGGGTTATTTTGCTCCTTCCCTGTAAATTTGGACCATACCTGACTGTTTATTCATTCTGCACTTAACCAGACAAAATATCTCATTTAAATAATCCTAATGTGTCCTAAGTTCACGATCCAGTCTCAGTAAAATCATTATTCAAGGAAGCTTATGTGTTTCTTTGACTGTGCCTACTAGAAAGAGGCACAGTGCCTGCTGATGCTCAAACAGCAAAGTTTTTGGCACTGGACTTAAGTTTGTGTGTGCAATCAGTGATCTTTAGTTAATGAAGTTGATTCTCTTTTTTTTCTTTTTTCCTGTCTGTAGACACACATCAGCTCCTAGCCAGTTCAAGTGTAGAATTAGTTGGGAGGAAATTGCAGTTGTTTCATGTCAATTTCTAAGCACTTTAGTAGGAGTGCAGTTAATCAAAATTGGATTATTAGCCTAGACCTTTGCCTTCATTTCTTCTTATTCCACCAAAAATGTTCACTCCATACTTCCTCAGAGTAAATTAGACTCAAGTTAAAAGTGATATTTAAAGGTTGCATCCATTTAGAATTATTGTTTTTGACCGCATGCATAAAACACACGTATGCAGATTTATTTAAGAAAATGACACAAAATATTTGGTCATTTTGAAAAGATCAAAGGGAATGCCATTCAGTTCATTTGAAATGAAAGAATATCATAATATGCATGAATCAATTAAACCTGATGGTTTGTACTTTAAAATTTAAATCATTCTATCACATTACATCCAAAGTAAAACAATATGGAGCCAAAACATCAAGCACAGCATTGTCGTCCAAATACCGAATGCAGATAAATGAAGTTCACTGTAACTCCTGCGCTGTTTCAAGTAAATGTGGACTGGAAACAGTTTTCAATATTATTCTGTAAAATATTTTCTTTATCCCTTTGATATTTCAAGGCTCACCTCTGCTGCATTCATCTGAACCTTGAACCATCAGTTTCACAGCAGTTCAGTTGTTACAAGCTGACACTTCTGCTAAATGAGTAGTAGGACAGATAGATTTTCATGCAGGGAGAAAATGAAAGTCAGTCACACTCAGAGAGGAGTACGTAACCTTACAGCAGAGGTCATTCTGTCTCGTCTTGACTTAAAAGCCGTGTTCTCTGTGTTTGGCCCTGCCACTGGGGCCAACACTCCCAGGTAATGAGCAACCATATAATATATAATATCCGCATTTTATTTGCAGATTCTGCTATTTCATATATCAAGAAATCCAGAGCCAAAAGTGAAAAAACATTTGTTAAGGACACCTTGAAGCGGTTAAACATTGTCATCACATCTTGTTTTTTATAAAACAAGTGAAAAAATCTGCCTTAGAAATGAGATAATCCTACTTGTTTCCAATGCTAATCAATTTGTTTCCCTGTTCCCAGACAAATTCTTGAAATAAGTGAATCTGCAGTGGATCAAGCGGGATCATCCCATCTCAACGGCAGGTTGTTATTCATTTATTCATTTATTTATTTTTCTTATTTATTTATTTATTTATTTTGGTATCAAGGTTTTTCAGTGAATATGAGACTAAGTGACTCGTTAAGATGGATAATTTTAGTACTGCATGTAGTAACCAAGACACCACATCAGACTTTATAACTTTCAAAGTAGATATTTCCACTTTTTTTCATAATAGCTTCATTCTCTCATAGGCATACATTGCATATTGTACCTTCATTCATACACACCAACACAAATGATTAAAAAATAAAATTACATCTTAGCAAAACCAAAGCAAAAACAAACAATCCAAAACACATGCATAAACGACATTTATGTCGGGAAAACATCCATATATTTCTGTTTCCCAGATACGGCATATCCTGATGATACACTTGGCCTTCCAAAGAGAGAGAAATAAATAATGTATGAATACAATGAAACCCTCAATTTTCCCTTAGTCCATTTTAGTAGTTCACATGTGCCAAATTTGTTATTGTAGGTGATATTTTTTTAAAATAAAAGTCTTGACCCATTGCTGAACTTTTTGATTAATTCACAAGCTTAGCCAGGGCTGAGGAAACTTTGGATAACTAATGAAATATTCAACCCAGGGTACTTGACTAAATCTCAAAAATAGCTGAAGCTAAAGTAAGTGAAATCAGTAAGTTTCACTCCCTGTCAGGCTCCCAGGAAACAGGCTGAGATTGTGCCTGCAGAGCGGAGGCTGGAGTGCGACTCGGTTCAGAGAGAGAGGAGGCAGCTAATTGTTTTCCACCGGTCTTGTGAGCGTCGTTGACCGGCTCACAGGAAGGAGCTGTGACCGCTCGCCAGTGTCCAAGCGTGTGTTAAAAGCCTTCCCACAGTGCAACACGTCCTGGACTCATTTCACACCCTTCTCACTATGAGGGAGCCAAGCTGTGTGTGTGTGTGTGTGTGTGTGTGTGTGTGTGAGAGCGCGTACATGTGTATTTGTTATTTAGTTGTGTGTGGAAGCTCATGTGTGCCTCCACACTCTTACACATTTGTGGTGTGTATGTTTTCCTATGTGTTCCTCTCTGTGTGGGTGTACAGCACATATGTACTTGTGTGCATGTGTTGTATATGTGTGAGTTTGTGTGTGTGTGTGTGTGTGTGTGTGTCTGTGTTTAGGCCTGTCATCCTCGCACGGTGGCCCACAATAAAAGCAACTACGCCTCTCAGCGTGATTTGTGTCGCCTAGAAGATTCCTCTTAGCGAAGAACATTTTCCACACGCCCGCTCACTCAGTGGGAAGGGAATGTTTGCTTAATCCAATTTAGAAACTGGGCAAACAGATTTCTGCCATGCTATGCTGCTCTGAAAGTATACAATCATACTGTACTAATATGTAGGGATGCTCTGCGATTGTACTTTTGCTCACTGGAAATACCACTCAGTTAGCATGTGTGAACATCCATACATCTCTTGCAAATGCGGTAAACCAGAACAATGAGACTGTAGTTTGCGATGCCATGTGCAACCTGCAGCTCCACCACGGACTGAGACAGTGGCATTGGCAGGAAAAAAACCTCCAGAGAATCATGTACAACCATTGCCATCACATTTCCCCTTTTTTTCCTAATCATTCTCTGTATCTCTCTTGCTGTATCAGGTTGTAAGAGACAATAGTAATCAGACTGACATTTTCTCATATCAGCATAAGACATAGCAAAGCCAAAATAAATTGTATAACCGATTAGATAAGTCATTTTACTCTTCCAGCACACAAATTTTTAACTGATATTTTAAATCTGTCTCATTTGCAAGGAAGCCTCATATCACCTTGGTACCTCGTTGGGAAAGTTCCTTATTAGAGACCTATTTTGTCTAAAAGGTTACATGAATTTAGACAAAGTAACTAGCAAATGCCACATGACCAGTTCGACACAGTGTGATGTTGCCAGTTTCCATGGTTATCAAGCCTCTTGTAATGCAATGTAATGTAATGTTAGGTAACAGCTAGCTAGCTAGGGTGGGGGACATTTTCAGGCAGTGAAGGGACATGCAACTGGTCTCCGTCCCCTGTTGGCAAATTTAAATTAAAACATACAAGAACAGGTCTCATGTCTCATTTACATTGAATAAACTTTCATTCCAAACTTGCCTTGAAGCAGTGGCTCTGTCCGCCATTAAAATAACTGGATGTTGGGGTTTCTGGCTCATGGCATTATACCACGACGGAACCACTTGATGTTTTCTTAAAATTTCTCCAAACCTGCGTGACGAGAATGTGTCCTGTGCTCCCTACTTTACTGAGACAGACCTAGGTGGATGTATTTCTCAAAAAAAACAAAAAAAAAACAAAAAAGAGGAAAGAGGAAGACAGACTCTAATTCTTTTTTATTTTTTTGGTTGTTGTTTTTTTTGACCTATAAAAATTTCTAAACCCTCCTTCACTTGCAATACTGGAGACTGGCAGGTTACTAGATAGATTGTGTCACTAAGATCCTGTTGCTTAAGATCAGAGGGGGTAAAGATTGACAGGAAAACCAAGCAATTCATCATCTCCAATTACCCAATCTGATCAAAGCGAATGAGGGGTCAGAGGCTACGACGAATCGTTGAGAGACTCGTGCAAATAATCTGCAGGGGTCAAAGTCACCATCGCTTCAGGGGTCTTCCTCCTGTCAGGCTCTTAAAAGGTGTTTTCTGTGTGTCTGAACTGAACGTATGAATCAATGGTAAATGCCGTGGCAACATGGAGACATATCCTATTAACCACCTGCCCATTAAATTAGAGACCACCAGATCCATCACAGCAATGGGCTATGTCTGTGTGTTTCTCTGTGTGCATGCATGTAGGTGTGCACGAGCAGTGTGTGTGTGGGTATGTCAGATTATGGGTGTATATTTATGTGCACCAGCGTACATAGCCTCCATGTGTGAACGTATGTGTGTGTGCATGCTTTTATCTGGGAAATAGAATGGTGTGTGCCAGATTGGCCATGGGCAGAATAGAAAACAAGATCTAATCTGATCACGTTTGCCTCCCCTGAACATATAAATGGGTTTATAGGTTTAACACACTATAACCATTATTGTACATGGGCTGCACGTGGCTGAGTACTTCTCTGCCATGTTCGCACTGACCCGCTGCAGAAATTATGCTGTCCATGTTTTCAGGGTTGTGGCTTCTGTAGGTGTGTTTACGGTACCTGCACACACACAGTTGACCAGACTGCCCTTCAAATGGCAGTATGTTTATATTCAAGCTGATTTAAACATTCATAAACTGTTTATCATGTCACACAGTACCAGTCACCATATTCACATGCTGGCTCTTGCGTTCTCATGTCACGCTCAGGGTGGGAAGCTCAAATTCTGTAAACAAAAGGCCAATTTCATACTACTGTGTCCCAGAATGCATTTCTTTAAAATGTTGGAAGGCTGACAAAACACAATTTCACTGCTTTCCCATTTACTTTATTTATTTATTTCACAGGAACAGTGCACATTAATCAACATTTATGTCAGTCTGAGAGAAAAAGGCTAATTTCCAACTGTAATCCCTGGGTGATTAAAAGCAAATAAACACAGACAATGACAAACACTAAACATTAATAAACACAGTTGAACAAAAACAAATTAAACAATTGATAATGGAAATATGGAGGGACTCTGGGCCATATTTCAAGGTAAAACAGCATATTTTGTCATCTATTACCTACCTTTAGCTTAGACAACAGCTAAAATTAGCATTCAACCACATTCCTGGCTACTGTGTGATAGTGTAATGTATATTGTGATAGGAAAGGAGTAATTTAAATATGAAATATGAACTAACATCTTGGCCGCATTTATTTTTGAAACACCTTAAAGCCAGTAAACCACTTTGTGTGACATAAGAGCGTAATGGCCAGCATGTGAATATGATGAATAATGTGTAATATAGGCCAAAGAAATAAGTGATGCACCTGCAAAATGGAAATGAAATGTAATCACAGATCAACAAATACCAGTTTGTGAATGAATAAAGATATTTTCAGTGTAGCATTTAGGTTAAGTGGTAGCCTAACAGTCGGAGAAACCGGCTTGTGACCTGTATGATGGAAGCAAAGCAAACTCATGTAGTCTGAGGGCCTGTGAGAGCTCTGAGCGCAAAGCAGAACAGAAAATGTGGAGTGGATTTTGATGTATTGCAGCCCCTGCAGAGACCGCGACCCTCAGCTCTGTCTCCCATCAGCATGGAATTACTAAACACCCAGTCCCTCACAAATAAATCCCCCACTCATACACAACTTGTCCTGGATAAGGGGCCGACATGCATCTTGTGCCAACCTGCACCCTGGCACCAGCCTGGGGTTTCCTCAGTGCTTTATGAGTTCTAGGTACTTAGAAAAAGCCTGCACCATTGACTGTGGCTCTGGCTTGGCCGTCATATATTGTGCCAAACTCAAATGGTCCCTCCTGCCATTACCTGAGTGCCTTGCTGCCAAATGCAAACCTCGCTACCTTTTTTATTTACTGTCGCCCTTAAACCAAAGCCATACTTTACCTCCTTACACATGACTGCCTCACCTCCCTTTGCTTCACATCGACTAATATATTAAAGGGACTGTTCTCCCAGAATACAAAAAGAGACATTTTCCCACTTACCCCTGGTGCAGTATATCCATCCAGACAGTTTCTGTGTGATTTGGCGAGGTTTCCAGTTGCCATTGTTCTTCAGCGGGAAATAGTTCCCACTGTAACTCTTCCTCCCTGAAGGCTGTAGATTATAGTGGGTATCCATGCCACTGTTTTCACATGTAAATTTTTGATGGTTTGATGAATAAATGTCTAAATCATCCCCATTATCATTGGGTGAAGGCAGACAGGAAAGATTGTGTTGGACTGGAAACCTCGCCAAATTACGTAGAAACTGTTTGGTTGGATAGACTGCACCAGGGGT